>JBBMKC010251772.1:0-10307 GCA_037834085.1 Bipalium vagum | reverse complement strand
TGTCCCAAAAGCTTTTTGTGAAATTATGCCGAGAGTGAAATTAACGGATGTGAAATTATACAGTGTTGACTGTAGTTGTGTTCTCTAATTCTGTTGTAAATATAAGAAAAAGATGGTGTGCTAATTATGAAACACCGTGTATAAAAAGTAAAGTTTTAATTGTAGCTTTTACGATTATTGGAGTTCATTATTAATATTTATCCACTGACAACTTACACTGAAAAATATGTTGATAGTGCCATGATACTTATTTTAAGATATGAAGATTTAAGATTTTTTTTTGCTTCTAAGAAATAAAAAAATACCGAGATTCCTATCATCCAAGATAACGTTTGATTCTTCCAATAATCATTTCTTTATCGTTTAATTTTTTGAATGAGGAATTATAAAATTTGAATAATAAATGATATTTTTTGATTTAAATAATTCTGAAATCTGTCTGACCATCTTTTTATGACCATATGATTTTATATTATAAATATGGTAATAACATAATATACTGTTAACAACGTCACTCAATGGCTTTATTTTTATCATTACAATGCCAACATATGGTTGCTATGAGAACAAGAAAATATAATTTTAAATTAGACGACAGTCATAATAAATACAAATGAAAAGACCGATAAGGTAATCTCATTTGGAATGAATTTAATTGCTCTTACTGATATATTATTCCTATAATGTCTTCTACTAAGTCTTATCAATCAATAATTAACACCATGATTTTTAAAATATAGTAGAGAAAATCTTAGAAAATCAAATTACTAAAATAAGAAATCAATAATGGGTAAATAATATTTAAAAGTAATTATTCTTACAATTCATTTTAAATTTTAATCTTTAGATACGTTGGAAAATTGTTTTTGACTTTTTAAAGATAATTAAATCAAATAGTTTATAAAGTTAAATAATTTACAAACACGCATTAATAATAATAACAATAATAATAATAACAATAACAATAATAATAATATTAATAATTCTTTTCTATGAAATTAAGGATAGGATATATTTCCTTCTAAGAAGAACTTGATCTTACTTAAATCTCGATGGATCAAGAAAAGAGATTATAACCACAAAATCCATATTAAGATGTAAAAGATATATCTCCATAATAATATTCATATGCGATGAATTTCAGAGAATGGCAGAACTCAATTATTGAATTTTCTTATTGATTTTCTGAGATGTGAAATATGAGGATTCTGTATTTTCTATAACTATCCAATGGTTAACTTTATCATCGTTATACTCTTAAGCTATTCAATTACATAATTTGTTAACATAAATTTATTTGTCGAATTTCTTTAATGTATATTTTAAATAAATATTTCAAAAGAAAAAATTTAAAAATTAAAAATAATTAAAATAAGATTGAAAAACAACAAGCCTCCAGGTATTATATTATTATTAAAATATTTAAATTTTTTTAGTATCTGTTTCACAAATAATCTTAAAATTCATAGCAAAATTTCTTATATATCAACCTAATAATATTTTCAAAGTTCCATTCTATTTTATTCTGTTAGACAGAATTTGTTAAATATTTATTCTTTTTCCTGTCCAAGAGTATTCTTTTTCTTCTCAAACATACAAATAATGATCAATAAGTTCAAGTATATTTAATACAAGAATTTTAAAAAGGTATTTTCAACTTTTCGAAGAGATCTCATTTCAGCATTTAGTTACATTTAATTAATCAAACATATTACTTTGATTACTTTTAATCAAACATTGACTTTCTGATGCAGGGTAAAAAGAAAATTTTCAAAAATTATTGTTTTGAAAAGAAATAGGAAGATTATTTTGTCTGTCAGCAATTGATTTTTAGAATTCAGAAAAAACGTTCGATCATCTTTCGAGGTTTTTAAAATGACTTCAAAAGTCATAAAACCATATTGAGTGTTCCATAGATGACTTTATTACTTTAAATGCGTGTAATCTGAAGTCGTTTGTTTATATAGAATGTTTCAATACGACCTAGCGAATGTTATTGCTGAAGAATACATATTTAAATTTTAAAAATACTAAAAGCTTTATTTTAATATAAAAAGCAACTCATTACAATTACATATGAAAGATAATATCGTTCAAATTACTGCCCAGACTTTTTTCACAAGATTTTTTGCTTTCCTCAAAATTCTTTATATTAATGTATATATTATATATTGTTTAAATTCGTTAACATTGATTTAAAAAGCAATAATGTTTTAAAATTGATAAATCTTTTAGATATATAGCAAATTTTTTAACCCCTGAAAGCGAACTGGAATTTTGGCATTATCCAAAGCTGACAAAAGTTGCTTGAAGTAATATTCTTAATGAAGGCATTTTGTTGTTCTGTACCGAAATGTGGTTGCCAGAAAACAGTGAGGACATTTAATGATAAAGTCATCGTAGAAAATTTTTAAAAAAGTGGTCGACCCAAAAAATTTTGTCAAAGATAAGCGACTTATACGGAGATTAACTCTAAAGTCACGCTTTCCAAGTCTAACTGAGATTGCTAGAGAATATTTATGGGAAAACTCAAATACGAATTAGTAATGAAATGGTCGGCAATGTCTTAAGTTCATTTGGACTACCACATCTCCGAAACCATTTAAAAATTCTGCGTAACGTATAAGACGTCGTAAATGGGCACAATCGCTTACCGGATTTTTTGTAAGAAATGGATGGGATACTATTTTAGTTTCTGATAAAAAGATTTTCCAAATTAATTCTGACAGTAGGAACCAATATGTCACCTACTATAAGCATGAAAAATTGAAGCAAGATTGCATTCTATCGCATATTAAACATGGAATTCATGTACATATTTTGGGTATCATCTCTATTAATATGGTTGGTCCACTAATGATTGTCAATGGCATTTTAAATTCACGAATATGTCAATAAAATTCTCACATTAAAATTTTTATTCTGATCTTATTTATCTGAAAATACATTTTAAATTTATGCAGGATAATTCACCAGTGTACAGTTCTTGCTTGATAATAACACACCAGTGTTTGCCTGACCAGGAATTCCCCAGATACCAATATAATAGAAAATCTGTGGAACTATGTCTTGAAAATTGAGAAATGAGTTTTCACAATACTAATGATTATTGGAAGGCAATCCAAGAAGTGTGATATAATGTTCAAACATCATACATTCACTTATGGTAATACATTTAAGTTAAAATATATCGGGGGCGAATAGACTAATTTGAATAAACTTTTTGAATAAGTAGATCCTGAGGAATATGATTAAAATTGCTAGTACCTGTATAATACTTTTGAATGGCAGTATATATCAAGAAACAGATTCTGTTCAAAATATTATAAAACCAAGAAGTCTGTTAGTCATCAATTCAAGTGTTGTCATTCAGGATTTTGATAATATAAGAAGGCTAATCATACCAGATGAATTTTTAATTATTAATGTAGTAACTTTATTAATAATATAATTTTTAAGGTGATAAGTATTTTTAATTTAATTATTTTTTAATGTAATATGCATTATGAAATTTAATAACTTAAAAAGTAAATTTAAGAAGTTAATTATGTTAAATAATTAAAATTTAAAGGTATTTTATTTAAAAATATTTTAATAATTTTGTTAATAAATAATAATATTTAATATAATTTGAATTCATTTTTATTATAAATTGAAAAAATTTGGATACGCAAAATTTGCTTACTGAGAATATTTTTAACGTAAAAAGAAGAAACCGAAAAAAATGTAAGATTACCTAAAAGAATAAGGAAAATTCAATAGTTTTAGATCTGTAATAGTAAACTAGTAAGACAGAAAAATTTTCAGGAAACTTTAAAATCCTCAGATTTAACATAATAAATATAACAAAGAATTTTATCCCATTAAAGATATCAATATTTTGAAGATGGTTGTTTATTTTGATAAACATAATTAATTATGAAAACACTTCATTTATTGCATTCATCATTAATTCATGATTTCAAATGAGGCGCAGCACCGCACATAAAAATGAACACATTTTCACACTAGCTTTCCAAAAACGCACTCAAAAGCTCACAATAATTGGCACTGGCATCAATTCTTAGACGTTGGATCATATCGATTTTCATTGTCATGGGTTTATATATTTTTGAATAAATTATAAATCTACCTTTCAGACTGTCGCGATAAATCAACTTTTAAAAAACGAATTTTATATTGAAAATTACATAATTTTGAAATTTTACCTATTATGATAAATGCCGATTAAATGTTAATAGTGCATAATTGATTTTTTTGAATTGATGTTAAATTAATAATATTAATAAAATCCATATCTTTTTAGCTTTCTTGCTTTCTGAACTATATATTATTTTAAATACATAAACAAAAGGAACAATAACGGAATAAAAAAATTCTTATCAGATGTAATAAAAAGGAGATTCATGATTTGCAAGATAATATTCATCAAGGCAAACTCAAAAAAAAAAGGAATTTGTTGGTCTCTATAAATAAAACAAGAAATGGATGATTGATGAAAAAGCTTTAAAATGACTACAGAGAAAAAATTAAAATATAAATTTAATATATATTATATAAATATATATTATTTAAAGTTATAGAAAATATAAAAACGGTTTTTAAAGATTTATTAATTTTTTGAAGTCTTAAAATCTTAACATAACATTAAAAATTAATACATCTTGATTACTTAAATTTTGTATCAGTGATTAAAAATTTCTAGAGATGTCAGGTATTTATTGAACTTTAGAGGTTAAAAATAAAATTATAAAAATTGAACTTTAAAACAATTTAAAATAAGACGAGAGTAAATTTTTTGTTTCAAAAAAAATATAATATTAAATTTCTTTAAAAATAATCTGGTTTTTGAATGAAATTTATCATCGAAAATTATTTTTCTGATTCCAGGTGCACTGATCTTCTCAGTAATAATTTTTCGTTAATTAATAATTAACAATAATAATCAATTAACAAAAATTAATATAAAAGAAATTCAAAATCCTGATTTAAGCATAGGTTTATTTTTCACCGTTTCATTGATAATTAAAAATAATCAATATATTTCTAATTTTATCTATTATTAAAGTGTGTGAGTGAACGAACTTTAATAATTTCTTATTATTCAAAATTTTGCTTAAAAAGGTATTTGAAAAAATAATTATTTAATTATATTAAGATTTCAAAAATCAACATAATTTTTACACCAGTCAAGTTTTCAAGAATTGATATAATAATCGAAAATTAATATTAACTTTTCAATTTCAAAATATCAATAGTAAGTGTAATCGAAATATATTAAATTGTAACAATTTTTCTTGATTATATTATTTAATGGTTTTATTTAACTCTAAAATATTTATTTAATGCAAAATACATTTATTTAGAAGAACCTTTTCTGTTCTACAAAAATACAAAAAACTTTATTTCATTTAATTTTATTTAAATATGACAGCTTTGAAATACAGTGTCAAGTTGATCAAAACAACATTTCTGTTACATATTTTGATTTTATTTTAATTAAGGTCAGAAAGTTCCAGAAGCGGTCTAGAAAAATTTCTCTAGGATCCTGTAAAATATTGTTTCAATAAATTCAAAAATGGCACAATAAATGTTGATTATTTAACTGTGAACGGTATTTCGACTTTACAAACTTTTTCATAGAGTAAAAAAACTCATTAATATGTTGTATCAAAAACTGAAATTAGAAGGCAAGCAGCTTTCTTCAAATATAGATATTTTGATTCCGGTAAGAGTTTCCAAAATCCAATTATAGTCGTAGATTTGTGCAACATTTACAATACCTGATTCTATTTCATTTCTAATTCTGCATCCACTCTTTCAAGTTTATTAAATTTCAGGTTTAAATAATATTTCGGTTTATTTCAAGTTTAAATAAATTTCAAAATTTTAAAAATTTAATTTAAAAAATTTAAATTTTATAAATTTTTTAAGGTTTAAATAATATGTTAAAGTTTTGCAATTATGAATTTTATTTTAACTGATTTTTATTGATTTCGTAATAAGGTCTGTATTATTTCAAATAAACAGTAACTAAGTTATTGCTTTAATTACAACATTATCAGTAAAAGAGGTTGAGAAGACAATGGAGCCGTTCTTGAGTAGGCGAACAGCCGCATTTGCAAACCATTTTATTTAATAATAAAAAATTTACTAGTAAAAATTTTTTCAGAATCTTATTATAATCAATATTTTATTATTTTATTGATTATTAAAAAATATCAATGGCTTATTAGCTCTGCTTGGATGATTTTTGTTGAAAAGGAAAATATTCATTAGAATAATAACATTGTAAAATTAAGTTTTTTTGACTCGATAGGAAGATAAATCAATAAAAAATATTTTAGTCTTCTTCGTATTTGAATAATTTTTGAAACTTTTTTCTTTTAGCTGTGAAAAATGTCTATGGATAAAAAGAAATTGAATTTTTAATTAGTCAACTAGAAAGCGATCAGACGTAAGGATTTTCTAGTGATAATATTAAACGGAAGTGTCGTAGCTGGAAGAGAAATGCCAAAAAAACTACAGTTTATAAGAATTATTGGGAATTCTACAATATCTTTCCAAGGTTAGATTGACTCAGACAATTTATTTTGTCCTCAATCTTTTCACTTATGGATCATTAATTAGATTTGTTGAGAATAAGATAGTTGCAGGCATTGATTAAAAAAGCGATTATTATATGCACCGATGAGGAAGATGATCAACACTTCCGTTTCGGTGACCATGAGGACAATTGGGACCCAGTACGAAATATCAAAAGTATTAGTCAACGAGAAACGCCCATTTTTCATAGAGACGCCATTGGTTTTCCACAGACACACTCAGTCAAAAATTGCAACAAAAGCAAACAAAAGAGATTCAAAAGAGATTTCCCCACGTACATATTTATCATTTTTAATAAAGTTTTTAACTAAAAAAACAATTACGTTCTGAAAAATCCAGATTAAATAAAAATCGATAAATAACAATAAAAGACATTTACATCAGTCGATCGTTGATACTTCGACTCATTTTTCAGTATAAATTTTCCGTCTTTGTCCTCGTAAGCCCAATTCAGTTGAACCACCAACGGATGTTCGTTGTCTTTCATCTTACGATCTAAATGAAATATGAAATTGAATACGATGATAATTTTTCCTCAACCTTGACCATTGTGACTTTCGTATAAGGCGTACTGGTCATTACTTAACATTTTCAAATCAGGATGAAATTTAATAATTATAGCTTCGATAATGTCCACTGTTGTTGCTGTACTTGAGATTCTTAAACATTTTGTCTGATATTTTAAGTCATCGCCTTGATAAAAAAATCGCATAACGCCATAAAATTCTAAACACTTAACGAAAATTCATTTAAGTTTAGTATTGTTTAATAATTATTTTATAAGTGAGTTACAATAAGAAAATAAAAATACTTCATTCGGCTCGGATATTTCAAATAAATCTAGTCGATTGGCATTCCAGTCTTTGATTTGATTATTTAATTTAATTCTTTTAGGATGGTTGGACCCAAACATTTTTATGATATGATATGTATAAGGTTATAAAATAACTAAAATTATATTATATGTATCTTTTTGAAAAAAGTTACTTACTTTATGATTATAAATTCATTAAAATAAATGCGATAAAACAATATTATAATTATTATTTCTTATTAAACATTTATCAATTTATTTTAAAATATTTATAAGCTTCATTTTATAAATTTATAATAAAATTTATTTATAAATTCATTTTAATCATGACTATTGAAAACTAATACTTGAAATTTTGAATTTTTATATTAAAAATCAGATTTATAACAAATATTAGGTTTTTAACAATTTTTTTTTCATTAAAATAAAAATTATTTCATATATAATTTTTTTTCTTGGAGTTGACAAAGAACTTAATGAAACACAAGAATTAGTCTCCATTAACAACATCTATATCACAGTAATTAGAGCAGATATTTTCAAAGAAGTACAAAAAACGTTGAGAAAGTATAACTAGGAATTGAATCGACTCCAATTTGTGACAATTGATGGGGCAAGAAACATGTCTAGTCCAAAAATCGGTGTGACTCGATAAGATATTAATAGAAAATTTTGTGAAGGTGTAAAAGCTTCAATACCATTTTTTCTGCACTGCATTATTCATCAACATGCACTATGTGTAAAACAAGATGTCGAGTTTTAAAAAGTTGTTTCCGTTTTAAATTTTATTGGTTCAGGTGCACTCAATCATCGCAAATTGCAACCTTTTCTCGAAAATATTGAATTCGATTTAGTAGATTTATCTTATTTTATTGCATTGTGATGGCTAAGCTGTGAAAATATTCTATTTCAGTTCTTTATGCTTAAAAAATATAATTAATTTATTTCTTGCGGAGAAAAATCATCTTGAACCACTTTTATCGAATGCAAAGTGACTCTGAAAGTTAACTTTTTTCCAGATGTCACGACACATTTGAATAACGTATACATAAAGCTTCAAGGTAAAAAAATTTAATTTGTAATTTATACCACAAATCAAAGGTTTCAGATCAATGCTGGTATTACTTTAAAGTCAGGTAACTGAATTTCATTTTACGAAATTTTGTGAAGAATTGAATACAGAAACTGATGAACTATTTCCAACAAGAGTTTGCGGTAAAGGTAATTGTGGATTTAAGACAAGAATTTCAAAAATGATTTTCTGATTTTCACTGCAATATTATCTACGTTCCATGTCATTTTCAAATGGAAATTATTGATCAAACTAAAGGTCAAGTAAAGAGGAAGAAACGTTTTTGATTTTTTATAAACTTTTGAATGCTACAGAGTTGGTAAATTTAAAGCAATTTAGCTAGTAGCTTTATTTCTTTGTTTAGGAGTAATTATCTATGTGAGAAAAATTTTTCCAGGATAAAGTATCTGAAATCAATGTACAGGGCAATTTTATTCGTTGATCATTTGCAATCATTGCGTATAATTGATATTTATACTTATATAGCAACTTTAAAGAATTTCTTCATCCAAAGCAGTTCCATCATTCACATTAAAATTTGCATGAAATTAACTTAAAGATTATGTATAACTTAATCTTGTTTTTTATAGTATTTTGGTATCTGTAATTAACTGTTTTATTAACTGCATTACTACAGTTATTGTAAAAATAAAGTAATCAAATCATCGGGAATCACTTTTTGCCAGCCAAAAATGGATTTCAATTCTAATCCGGCTGGTGTCATAAAAAGTCTGGACATCCTTATTTTAATTGTTAGATGTATTTCAAGATAACGTTATTTGTATTTGTACGTCGATCACCTAATAGCAATTTCCTTCCGTAGTCTTTGTGGATTGTTTTACATCCAGTGCCATACATTTGAAGAAACAGAGGCTTAATATTGTATCGTCAATAATTTATAATTCTACAATTTATTGTTACAGGCTCAAAAATTACTTTATTAATGATTAACATATAGTTTTGTGATAACTAACCATAACTTGGACTTCTCACTTCCACGACAATGTGAGCTACTATTGCTTAATTAATTATATTTCCTTTTTGATCAATACATTGACCAACCTAGATCTAAAAGTCTGATACAGATTAATTATTACATGCCATTTTGTAATATTTATCATATCTGTAGTCTTATTGATATTCTGTCGCAGTTCAAGTAAGTTTTTTGGCTACTTCTTAATATAAACAAGGTCACTGAAAATTTTCTGTCTTCCACAATGTTGGGATCTGGTGATCTTGAAGGCCAGTCGATGATATTAATATCATTAGCATGATAATATTCTTGGACAATTCTGCATGGTAGTGGCATTCAATTAAATACCATTTTCGTTTTCTTTTGATATATACCCGAGCAGAATTGTTAATTTTCTTTTATTTATTTTAAATTTTGGAACTTTTTTCTTCTTGTGACAAATTTTTTAATAGTTAATTAAATTTTGAATGGCAGACTTTGTTAATCCCAAAATGTTTCCCATTTCTTTATATTTCATTCCTTTTTTATGCCATTTTTTTTAAAATCAATTTCCGTTTTCTTAATTTTTTTAGAATATATCTATTTAAAATTATAATTTTTGAATTTTACTATTAAAACTACTTACGGTATAAATAATTGTGTCCTTTAAATTTTTTTAAAAATTTAATGTTGTATTTTATTTCAACAACATCAGAATTTATTTATTAGAATTGTTAAGATCCTAAGATGATGGACAAAAAGGATGTTTAAGGTCGGAGCGTAACAGTCTCTCAGGTCTTAACGGTTGAAGGTTGCGTTTGTGCGTGTTCGACTTTAATTAAAATTCACTAAGAAAACAAATT
>JBBMKC010251771.1:0-20504 GCA_037834085.1 Bipalium vagum | reverse complement strand
TATTATTATTATTATTATTATTATTATTATTATTATTATTATTATTATTATTATTATTATTATTATTGTTGTTGTTTAATAATTTAAATGTTTTACTTTTCATTTTGTCATCAACATTGACTTTTATTCTGAGATTAACGGTTTTGTAACATCATTTATTAAAAAAGAAAAATCTATTAATTATGTATGAATATAAAACAATATATTTTCCCGTTTTATTCGTTATCTTGGAATTATTAGGATCATTTCTTGTTTTTCCATACTTGAAAAATAATATTTTCTGCTATAATGTGAATTCTTGATTTGTTAAAGGTATTTTAAAATTTGTGAAAATATCTTCAAATAACACAAAATAATGGACATTAGCACTAAATAATGGTAATAGTAAGATTCATTCATTATGTATTATTATGGTAAGGAAGAAGGCAAATTAATTAATTCGAGGCTTTAATATTAAAGCAGAATAATTTTGAATAGCTATCAGGACTGTTTAAAAAGTTTTGAAAGCGACAAGGTTGATGTAACAATAAAGCAAATATATAATATATTCATAATACCATTTTCCTTGATAAAGCCATTTATTAAAAATTACGTATTTGACATGATGGCATTAGTTTTATTATGATAATAATTTAAAATGATAATTCAAAATCGAGGGATTATAAAATGTTTTATCTTGAAAGAATTATCAGAAACAGAAATCCATAGAAAGATGTGAAAAGTATTAAAGATTTTCCCTGATTTTCAACAGTGTTGGATAATCGACGGATGTCATCTGTATTTGGGATGTAAAAGGATATTATGTGAGCATATTGGATACATTGGATAACAAGATTCGTGGTGAAACATTCAGATTTGCAAATGAAAAATTCACCTTTCTGGAAGACAATGCATCAGCTCATAAAATCTTTTTGATCAAGACAAAATTAAATGAATTGAATTACGACTTGCTTAGACATCCATCTTATTCACCCGATTTGTCTACACCAGACTTTTTTCATTTTCCTAACCTGAAAATAATTTCTGGAAAACGTTTTTGTGAAATCTAAGGAGTATTAAATGCTGTAGATAGTTAGTCTTCATGAAAGTCATTAGAACCAAGATATACGATTTCTAGGAAATCGTTGGACTAGATGTGTTGAATTAAAAGGAGATTTTGAATAGAAATAATATGATTTTTGAACAATACATGTTTTCTTTTCATTTTCAAAACTTTTCATCCCACCCTCGTATCATTCAGGAATCACATTTGATGAAAAAATTAAATTAAAAATAAAGAAATAAAAATCGTAAATCATAATAAATTATAATAAAAAATAATCAAAGAAATTATTTTTGTTAAATTTTAAAAAATTATGAAAATTCTTAACTATACATCATAATCGTGTCATATTTGGTATAAGTCGATGAAATTATAAAAAATTAAATTCAGCTATATATTTCTATTAATATTTGATACCAAAAATTATATTTTTATTCTTTTATCACTAAATTATAACAGGATCGTTTTTAATTCAAATCAAAAAGATTTTAAAAGTAAAAGTGATTCAGAGATAATTTTAGCTGAGGAGATGTTTTAAAAAATTCAGTTAGTCTTTGGGTAGATACAGGACTATTGTATATCCGTGGAAGTTTTAATGAAGTAATTTTATCTTTCTCTGAAATCTTCTCATTTACACGATTTTTCTGAAACTCAAGTCGATTAAATTTTTTTTGCAGATGTTTCAATGTAATTGATGGAATATTTCTTTCCAATAAATGATTATAGTTTTCACTTGGAGTCAAGTATTTGGAATATTCTCCATAAAGAGCATTAGAGGTATGTTCTTTCACAGATCTAATATCTTTATAATTCTTTTTATCTGGATTATAAAAAGACCCATAACTTCTATTAGTCGTCAAATATTGCCCAGTTGCCATTCTTAATGAAAATAATATTTTATTTTACTAATTCAATATTTATTTGTTACTTAATACTTACTTTTAAAAATGAATCACGAAACTCACAGCTGTCAAAATTCAACTAGTAGTATGGTTATTTAAAATAAACTTCATATGAGTATGCACAAATATATTTAATAATTAAATATTAAAATGTGATATGCATTTCAGTAATCAAATAAAACTAATAGATAATTAAATAATATATATTTAATATTTGAAAAAATTTAACTTAAAATTATCTGATTTTAAAAGACAACATGTATGAAAATGGATAAAAAATTTAATCTAATCGATTAATTATATATTTAAATATTCATTTAAAAAGTAATCTTTGTTCCTAATTTAATTTTATATATTTTTTTACTATCTTAAAAAACTGGATTTAAATACAAATTACTCATTATTCTTTTTCCTTTTGTTTAAATATTTATAAATTAAAGTTAATTTCAAACTTATGAATGAAAAACATATAACATACGTGAAAAACAACAATTTAGATGTATTAAAAAATCAATTATTTTGTGATTTTCTCATTAAAATTAATAAAGACGTGTTTCCTTGTCATAAGTGCTTATTATATTGTGGATCGGAATTTTTTAAGGGATTTCTCAACTTTAATCCAAAAGCAGATGAAATTTATCTCAGTGAAGAAATAGTTACTCGAGCTGGAATAGAAAACTGTTTACTATTTATTTATAAACTAGGGTGTGGATCATTTGTAAGTAATGAACAATGTGAAGAAACTTATATTGCAGCTGATTACTTGCAAATTAGTTCATTGAAATCTCTGGCAAGTGAAAAGATTTCAGGGAATATAAATTGTGAAAACATATTTGGTTATTTACTATTTTTTATTTTATGAAATTAAAACTCTAAATAGGAATAGTTCACTTTTCAATTACTTACAACGACAAGTCCTTGCAATTGAAAGCTCAAAATTTCATTAATAACAATTTCAATAAATTATGTTTTAATAATAAGGATTTTTTGTCACTCCAGTTTTGTGTATTATCGGATATGGTTAGTGATAAAAAATTGTCTGCGACCGATTTCTTAATAATGAAGGCTCTGTTGAAATGGACCACATATGACATAAAAAGTCGTAAATCGTTGTTGATGGATAATGTAAAGGATATTGTTCAAACACATCTGGTGAGTTGTCAATGTTACAAAATTTTGAGAGTAAAGAACAAAAGCTATAAAGGAGTGCTTTCTTTTTTTAGATTTGTTGTTAGATATATTGTATTCTTTTATTTCAATAATTCAGATTTCCAATGATCAGTGGAACTCCCTCATCAAGGAGCTCGACTGTCAAGACATCGTTTCTCAAATCAGACAATCATTTTCTCTTTTAAACTACTACAGTGATAAGCCGCATCGAATCGGCACTCCAATCGTTTTACATTGTATCGGATCACGATCAATGGACAGAGTTTGAGTCTATCGATTTTACAATTCGCAAAATAACTGATTTATTTGTTTAGCTGGATGGTAATAATAATTACTTTTATGTAGACAAAGATATCGAATCTCTACCTCCAATGAACGTAGATAGATTTAATCACCGACTTTGTTCTTCAAGTACATTCATTTTCGTTATTGGTGGTGAAAATAGTGATGGGTGCATATTTAAAAGGTGAAATTATCTCGTTTTTTATTGATTATTTTTAGTCATTGAATAATTAAAATTTTATTTGAAATGGATAGCTGGTAACCTGCTTACAAGGAGCGAGAATTTCAAATAGTTTTTAGTACTGTTAAACGTGTTCTATAAAAGTTAGAATAGAAATATTTTGAATTTCAGATTCTTCTGTTATGAAGTACAATAGTAATTAATTTATTATTTAAATCAACAACCAATTCTTTGTCTCAACTTAATTGATTGCTACCATGTGTTAATTTCTTTCAAATAATGTGATGTGTGCAAAATTTTAATATCAGTCATTCTATATTTAACAAAAGATTTCTAGTCGATCGATAAAAATCTCCATATGTTTTTCTTATAAAATCTATAATTTCCAGATCGGTTATTTTAAAATTACAAATTTTTTATCTATTAAATCTGTGATTAATCAATTACTTTTAACTTAAAGGGAGTATCGATCAAATTATTTTTTCAAATTTTAAATGGTTGATTTACGATTTTCAAAATAACATTAAAATATTGATTTTTTTATACCTTGTGATAAAAAATGGGTAAACACTAAAATATAAAATTATTTCAACTTTATTGGACAAAAAAACAATGTGTATTTATTAATGTACAATGGAATGCGAACTATGGTTGGCTGCATGTCTCACACTTGACCGGATCTTTCTGAAAGCTTCTTATACGGGCTTTGTGTCAATTTTTAAAACACAATCGAGATATTCATTTTATTTGTTGATATCTATTAGCTCCAGTTATTTTTATAAACAAAAGATTTCAAAATTTCAAAGAGATTTTTGATTGGACGAAATTAAAGAATATTTTTAGCATTCCGGTCCTTAAGCCAAAAAGTTATCTTTTTTGATTTTAAAAATTCTTGCGTCTTTTTGGAGTAATTTGTAGAGACTTTGTCTGGCTTGCACACAAAGGTGCCCTTAGAATGATTTCTTTTTTTAAAAAAAATACAAAATTTGAACAAATTAATTGATTGCCAAACCTCTTTCATTGAACCATGGTTTTGAAACACCTACCTCAGAGATGACAATATGCAAAATGATCTTTTCATATTTTTCTGAAACTTATAATTTAGATTAACTGGAGATGTAGTAGGACTACAGAAATAAAATTTGTCATTTCCAGGCTTCCTGAAGTTTCTCAATGAAAAATAACTTTCATCACCTAAAACGAAGTAAAATTTTCGAATTTTTCCTGCCATCCACCGACATTGACATATTATGGATGATATATTCTGAATTTTATATTCTTGTGATTTCTCTTTTGACATTGAACTTTGTTTCTGAAGGGATTTTACCTTTGAAATTGGTCCAGATTTTTAATTATCACTCGTTATTTTTCATTTAATAATTTAGTTTTTTAAATATTCAATTTAAGTTATAAATATTAAAAAATTGATTCTTGTTTAATTAATATTAATAAACTATATGTTTAGCGAAATATTTGAACTAATAAAAATGTTATTTATTTTGCAATATGAGTAGGCTAATCAGACCCGGGAAATTTTATAAATAAATTTATTCAAAAAATGACTTAGTTTTGATTGTAAACCGATTGATATTAACATGTTGGTTATACATTTAATCTTTTTGGTGACTTCCTTTATCCCGAGTAAGGAAAACTTTCGAAATTGGCTCCTTTATGAGTATTTGAACCGATACGACGAAAGCTGCCGCTGAAAATATTAATGCTATTAAAGAAGGGCCCATACATTTTTTCAAGCACAGGGATGGTTTGTCAAATACAAATGATGCTGAAGAAGCGGGCATCAATCTTTAATTGATGATATATTACTGAAAGAACTTGTCAGAGCAGATTCTCCATTATTGCCTAAACACGTGGTAAATATGCCACTAAGATCCATATACATATGATTGGTAAATCATACAGAGCAGGTGTTTTGGAATAAGACATTTAGACTTGGTTTGCCAATCATTAATTTTGAAGAACAACAGACAGCCTTTTCTTCAGCGTATTGTTACTGGATCCGAAAAATGGATGTTGTTTGACAATCTAAAAATAAAAAGACAATGGTTGTCTTCAGAACATACTCCGGTGCCAACATCAAAGCCAGGCCTTCATAAGAATGTTATGCTTTGTATTTGGCGAAATTGCCATTGTATAATCTATTTGGAATTGGTCAAACGGAATGCAATAATTGATTCCACCAAATATTGTGAGCAATTGTCTGATTAAATGAGTTGATGAAAATGCGTTCATCTTTAATCAACAGAAAAGGGGTGATTTTTCATCATAACAATGCCAATCCGTATACGTCAAAAATAACATCAAAGAAAAATAAAGACGTAGTATGGGAATTAATGGCTCACCCTCCATATCACCCAGACATTTCCCCAATAGATTTTCACCTCTTTATACCTTTGCAGAATTTCCTTTGCGGGAATGAATATCAAACTGAAGGTCAGATCAAACATCATTTATTGTCCTCAAATCTACACTTCTCTTCGATTAGGCAGTCAAATGTTTATCTGATAAATGGCAACCTGTATTTGATAATAATGGTGAATATATAATTGATTAATGTAGCGTTTAAATGTATTATTTTTTTAAATGAGGTTACTTTCTGTGTTACATACTATTATTAGGCATTAAATATGAAGTGTCGCATCTGCAAAATCCAAATTTTGAAATTTCATATTTTTAAATAATTAAACTCGAAACTTTTATTTTTGTTTTACTGCGTAAATAGGTAATTACTTCTTATAGTAATTACTTCTTATATATTTAAATATCTGATTATATTATAAATTGACATTAGAAAAAATTTTCTAAAAAATGGATATTTCAAAAAATCGTGTCATATGGCTTCTCCAATTGGGAAAAAATGTTCATTTGAAAGATAGTGTAATACGAGAAACACTGCGATATTACACTGCATCAATCATGACTTGCACTAAATTAATAAAATCCTGCGAATGTCAATATGAGCTGTAATGATAATTTAAAACAAATTAAACTTATAACAATATAGTTACAATAAAAATTTCATTACATGACAAAATTATATTTCCTTCCCACATATTGTACGGACTTATTGGGTGCACTACGCATGTTTAACAAGGTCGTCAATGAACGAATGGTGTAATGATGTTTTCAGAAGTTTCGTACATGAGATTTCTGTCTTCCAAATATGTCACCTGGTCGATCTCAGATGAAGGTGAATCAGCTGACCTGAAAGCTGTGGTGGAGAAGGGTCCATCTCAAATTACTCAGGAGTTAGGGTTGAAATTCAATATCTCTATCTCTATAATAATTCACTATTTGAAATTTACAAGGTTAAAAAGCTTGACCGATTGTTACCTTACGAATTATGCAAATATCAGAAAAAATGTATTCAAGCTTGCCTTTGTTGTTACTACAGAAAGGCGAACTAATTGGACTAGATCCCATAATCGCAGGTGATCATCTCAATGGTTGGATAAAGATGAAGAGAACAGGTCTTATCGAAAGCCGAGCGTTCAACAAAAGAAAATCATGGTATCTGTGGTGGTCCAGTGTAGGTATTATTTATTACACCTTTTCAAAATCAGGAAAGTCTATTACAGTAGAAACATACTGTAGTCAATTAAGGGGTATCGCTATTAAGCAACCAAGATTGGTCAATCCAGACACACCAATTCTCTTGCCAGACAACGTTCGACATGTCATAGCAATAGTGCTTCAACTGCAGCTGGAACTGAAAACTCTCTGTCACCGACCGTATTCACCAGACCTTCCCCTAACTGATTATCATTTCTTCCAAACTTTGAATCATTTCATGGTTGGAAAAATATTCAATACAGAGACGGCTGCGAAAAACACTTCGTGATTTCATTGCCAGTGTACCAACCGACTTCGTCGTTGCTCGAATAAACAAGTTGCCATTAAAATGGTAGACCTGTCTTGATAAATTTGGTGATTATTTTGAATAAATATTTCGTTTTTCTTATATTATAAATCATAATGTTGATTTAAAATCCGAAATTTCGTTCTTAATGAATATTATTATTTTTATTATTAATTATTGTTGCACTACTTGATATTGATAACCATTGGAATATCGAACAGCTGCGAAAGATACAATTTGGTCGAGAAGACCTGGTGCACCATGGCCGAATTGGACTGCAATCGATCAAGTTTCTGTGTGGCCTGTCTGGAAGGATTTGTTTATTTGATCGGCGGTCACACGATCGGTGACAACGAAGCTAACTGTAAAGATTCGAAAGACATTCTCATCTACGACAGTGGGAACGACCTGTGGCAAATGTCGGAATTCAAGACTCCTTTCACTATCATTGACGCTGTCGCGGTTGGTCACAGCGGGTTGATCTATATAGCCGGAGGAATGAATGAAAACAATCGGCCCGCAACGAAGATTATGGAATTTGATCCTGCAAATGGGGAATGGACAAAGATAAACACTAATGGACTTCCAGAAGAAATATTCAGTCCCGATAATGTATTGAGACTCTCTTTGTCCGCTGGAGGCTGTTGGTCTTGTGACGATCAAGGTTTTCTGTTGTTGTGTGGTCGGGTCAATGAGTGCTACATGGCTTTCACTTATCATTTTTCTTTGAATCGATGGCGACTGTCCACGAAGCTCCAAGAGTTTCACAACAACATGGACAACACAAACGATAAAGTCCTTGTATTCTGTCAGCGCGAGTTCATTGGTATTCTCAGTGTTGTCACTTCCTTGACGCTGGAACAGTGGCGTCTATCGATTCCACATATCGATGATATGGATGATCAATTTTTTCTGTTCTTAAAATTTCAAATAACCAAAGATTGGAGTGGAGAAATCGATTTGGCAAATCATTGTGTCTCTCGATCATTCTTTGCCAAACAAGGATTTCAGTTCTTGTTAGCTGCGCTGGTTCGTGATTAATTTTTGTGATTTGCTATTTGTGATGTTTTTCATTTTACCAGAACAAATATATTTTTGCTGAGTTTTTTCCATGATTTCATTCGGTATGCAAAGTTTAGTATTTGTTGGAAAAATAATTAAATAAAAATATTATGGATTATTTTAGAGTTGGATGACATTAGTATCAATATAGCTTTGAGATATTGTAATAAAACCAAAATTTTGAATTAGCGATTACTACAACTGAAAAAGACTAGATTCTTCCACCTTTCTATCAAAGGAAAAATCTAATTTTGATATTAAGCGCCATCAGGTATTCATTGTTATTTTGAAAAGAAAGATTAAGATATAATAGGTTTTTAAAGCGTTTTGTATTGTTCGACTATAGTAAAGTCAAGAAGATATTTTAATAATTAATTAATCGTTTGTAATTTTGAATATCGTTTGTTTAATTGGATAGATTTCTAACCTTGCATTTGTGATAACAAATATACCTTATTTTGTTAATCGCTTTGTTTATTCATGAGTTTCCTATTATTTACACTTCATTCGAGAGGTGATGACCCCAGTTGTAAGCCCCCTTGTTACAGTTTTGCTTGTGACATAGACTGTTACAGTATAATAATTGCTGACGTAATATATTTTCTTCGGAAACCATGATTTCTTGTGATATGGTTTGGAAATGCTCTACCCAGAAAAACAAGCAGACTCTGATATTTTTATCCCATTTTATGCAATCAATATAAATAATAATGTTAACTCTGCAGGGTGTCCCATAAGTCCTCGTGGAAATTAAACATATTTTTCATCAAATTCAATCGATTGAAATTTCTATTTCTATTACATAATATTAAAGTATGTAAGTCTAAGTTTTGTTTTAATATTTTAAAATTATATTTAGCAAATGCCGCTTGATTTGAAGTTAAGAATCAAAATTGTACTTTATTGGCCAAATTCAAATCAATTTGTGTTGCTAAACGGAAATTAAATGCTGAATTTGGGAAAACCTCACCAAGTGAAAGTGCTATAAGAGAGACTTTTCATCGTTTTTGTGAGATTTGCTCGACGGAAAATCGTAAACGTTCTGGAAGGCCAAGGCTGATCACTGAAAATGAAGTTCAGAAAATGAATGACGTTAATGAAAGTGACCCACAATCCAATGTTCTTCTGTTGCAGCCACCTGTTCCATTTCGCTAACAGCAACCCATCGAATTACGAGAGAACATTTATCATTGAAACCATCCAAGGTTCATTTCACGCAGGAATTACATGAAGAGAATTTGCAAGACAGAGTTGAAATGTGCAAAACCCTGGTCCCAATGTAAGAAAATGGGGATATTCAGGAAAATATTTTCTTTTCAGATGAAGCAACTTTGTACCTAAAAGGATTATTAAATAAACATAACGTCAGATATTGGTCAGAAAGCAATCCACATGTTACTTTTGAAACTGCTAGAAAATCAAAGAAGGTAAATGTTTGGTATGCTTTGTCAAAAAATTCTTTGAAGATGAGACTGTTAATGGCAAAAATTATCTATCAATGGTTAAAGACTATTTTATGTTTGACGTGAGGAAAATGTACAAAGCTCTGGTATTTCAGCAAAATGGAGCTCCTGCTCATTTTTCAACAAATGTACGACGGTATCTTGACTCTGATTTTTGAAACAGGTGGATGGGAAGAAGTGGTTCACTTCTTTGAGGTCCACGTTCTCCAGATTTAACTCTTCTTGAGTTCTATTTATGGGGCCATTTAAAGAATAAGATAAACAAATCTGAAATCAAAAACATTGACAATTTGAAAGCAAAGATCACCGAAGAAATAAAAAGTGTTACCACAGAAACTTTAATAGCGTATTTTTAAATATTTTAAAAAGGATGAATTTTTGTATATCAGTTAATCGTAGTCATTTCGAACAATTTTTGTAAATATTTTTATATGAAATAAAAATTAAAAGATTTGACTTTAATTTTATAAAGCAAACGATTAAATATCTCAATCTGCTTAAGAAATATATAAGTTTACTTTCCGCGGGGACTTATGGGACATCCTGTATTGAGGATTGTGTTCTTCGAATTCCCTATTATCAGGGTTTTTGTCAGTATTTATTGATAAGACTTGAAAAAAATCAGAGAAAAAAGGTTCAATCAACGCATGTGAGTTTTATGTATAATAATAATATTTTACTAATAACGATTGATTGCGTTAAAATTTTTATTATATAACTAACAATGTTCACTTTGTTAAATTCTCATTTGAAACAAAATTATTGTAATTAAATTCTTTTTATTCACTGTTTCGATTAAAAATTATTTTTTTTAATTAGGGCCCTAATAATACAGGATTATGCAGAAATATATAGAAAAATATTCAACATATATAGAAAATTTTTCAAAATATATAGAAAATTATTCAGAAATATATAGAAAAATATTCAGAAATATATAGAACAATATTCAGAAATATATAGAAAAAAAATATATTTCAAATGACAAATGTATACTAAATAAATTCTTGTCTCGCCAATGCTTTTTCTATAAACCGACTCATGTTGCAAAATAACCACTGAAATCCATATCGTCGTGCATGAGTACTTGGGTAATCAATTCTTTTTAATCATCCCGACTTATAACGGTTCTCATAAAGGATGATATTTGTGACTTAAAGCTGCTGAAAAACTCATCGATCGAATTTAGTTGAGGGGAGTATGGTGGCAGAAATATGTAAGCAATACCTCGTTCTGTCATCAACTTAATAACATCTTTACGGTGATGGAACCTACAATTGTCCATCACCAATACATCCCCAGGATTTCGATCGAAATGATTGCATAGTTTGTCATTAATAAAGTCAATAAAACTGTTCCCATCGAAAGATCCGTCTTTGATTTCAAAGCATAATATGCCTGTAAATTTGATTTAATAAATAAACAGATGACAAAACAATGAGACCTGTCATTTTAATAGCAACCACGCAGCTGATATTTTGTCCTCTACTACCTCGCACCAATTTGAAAGCTTTGGTGTTCCTTGGCGAATAGCCATATCTTCTGGTTTGGTGTAAGTTGACTCCTGTTTCATCTAAGTAAACCAGTTTATTGTTTTCAATGTACTCAATGTCTCTCGCATAAAGCTGTCTAGCCTCAACGTTTTTAACATTATTTCTCTCTTCGGGAACTCTGACTAATCGCTTTCTGGTAAAATTCATGTCACGTAAAATTCTTGAGACAGTACTTTGGCTGACTAAAATTCGATCCAATGACAACTCTGTGATTATTTCTTTTTGGGTATAAAAGAAATCCTAAAAAATAGATAAGAATAAATATAAATGTAAAAACCTTTAATAACATCTGAGTTATTCGACTATTCACATCATAATTGCATTATATGTCGTTGCTGCAGCTGTACCCGCATTTTCTGAAATTACCTTTACCGGTATATTTTTGTCAAAATCTCGGCGGATTGTTCTTAGGATATTTTTATTAATGGAGGTTTGCTTCTTTCGACAAAAATTATCATGCATCTTTATTTCATATTCCATCTTATTTGATTTTTACAAATTTCGGTAAACAAAAAATTCAAACTGAAACAATCGATTATTTTTTCTATATATTTTGAATAATTTTCTATATATTTTTGCATAGAATTATATATATTTTGAATATTTTTCTGCATAACCCTGTAATAATACTTAATTAATTAAAATAAGGTTTAAAATTTAATTTTAAATGAATCAAACGAAATTTTCTGCTATATTTTAAAATTTATTATACTGCTTACAATAAAAAATACTAATTAAAAATAAATACTAATTTAAAAATTAAATTATTTTTTTAAAGTTAGGGACCTAAAATACAGGATTGCCGGCTTTTTAGTGAAGACAGCTTTCGCATATAAAATAAATTATTGTTTTTAAGTGGG
The DNA here is from genome assembly GCA_037834085.1 of Bipalium vagum. Classification (NCBI taxonomy): domain Eukaryota; kingdom Metazoa; phylum Platyhelminthes; order Tricladida; family Geoplanidae; genus Bipalium; species Bipalium vagum. The sequence goes on along the minus strand of JBBMKC010251771.1, from coordinate 8,112 downwards.
GAAATCAAGGTCCACCAACAAGTTGCCATTTTCATTGCTTCATTTGGCATTGGTTCAGCTTGCCAATGTTCCTGCATTGGCTCTGCTTAACTTTTTTGAGATCATTTGATGGTTTATGAGGACACTCAAAAATTCAAAATAAAAAGAAACAAAATCTAAATAATATATTTAGAAACCTAATTCAAATAATAATTAAAACATAATTCCATAGTCACATTAAAGATATCATAAATCAAATTTTAATCGCAAAAAATTTACTATAAATTCTTTTATTAATCAGAATCTAAAATGATAATTTTAAATTAAATTAAAAATAATTATAATTCAAGAATTGAAAGATAAAAAGAATATTAAAAAACTTAAACAAACTGTTTAAGTATTTGAATATTCAGTAATTTTAATTCTTATAAAGCAAAATAGAAATTTTTTTAAAAAATTAATTAATTTTTTCTTTTAATTTTTAAAAAAATTCAGACTGATAAAAACTGAAAGCTAATTTTTGACTGAGTAAGGATTCTGGAAATATATAATTAAAATAATTAAAAATTACCATCACAGCAACCCCAAATATATAAGTTTTCAGTGTCTGGCCCTTCTTTATAAACTTTCGAAAATCCATTTAAAAAAGAACATTTATTATCTATATCAATGCTGTAACATTTTTTGTTTTGTATACATTTAGGTTTGACTTCTTCAATATCTAAGCTATCAATTCGAAGTAAATTGTTGCCTTGTACAAAACTATTAGGGCTCTTTATAAATCTGAAGCTCCTATCACAAAATCTTGCTCCTTTTATAATTGGAATTTTACAGTTACCCTCCTGTAATGCAAGTAGGTCTGAAATTAGCCCAGCATTCGCAAAATAAAAAATTAGGAAATATAAAATAGAAAATTTTATATAATTCATAAAAATTCGAAAATATTTTAATTAAGAAAATGGTGTACTGCTTTATAGTTATAGAATTCATTTTTGTCATTGGTTATATCACTTTCTAATTAATAATAAACGCGTTTAACTTAATAAGTGATATATGTGATAAAAGTGTTATTGTAAAGGTTAAAAAAATTAATTATTATTATATTATAATTATTAAATTCCGAACACTTTTCATTAGAAATATTAATTCAGAGCTGTTTTCAAATCCCTGTGATCTTAACTTAACTGAAACTTAAAACTAAGCTTAAGTTTATATTATTATTATTATATTATTATTATAATACAGGGTGTGCCGACAAAATTTAATTGAAATTTATATTTACGCTTGATTTTAATTATACAAGTTCACATTTGTCTAAGCATGCTATATTTATCTGTAAATTGCGCACAATTTTCAAAATGGCATGTTTACAAAAATCAGGCTTGGAATATTATCGAAGAGTCGCGATTCTTGAAAGTCTTAGCGCTGGCAGAATGCCGGCTGAAATAATTAATTTCTTTGGGTTTTCACGATCGACAGTGTACGATGTCGCACGAAGATATAGGAATCTGAGATGTCTGAAGGAACCTCTAGTACACCTAAAACAATAATATATGATAAATAAAGGAAAAATAAGCACATCGGAAGTATTTCAAAGAGCTCAGCAGCTAATAATGGAAGATCCTGGGACATCGTTTCGAAAATTGACTACAACTTTGGATAGATGAAGAAAACCTAAGATATACTTCATACATTCTAAAAATGCGACAAATACTGTCTGAGGCTACGAAAACTAAAAGAGTTGTTCGGTGCAACTTAGTACTCAAATCATCGAAGAATGAAGCATCGAGTCGTCTTAAGTATTTCTCTGATTAGAAAATTTTTACAATTGATTCCAAGATCGTTGGCTTGCCCATGATATTGAAAATGTCCCAATAGTGCCAAGGACAAAGTTTCCAGCCAATGTTCTGGTAATAGGCGTCATATGTAGTGAAGGTGATGTCATGCCCCCAAACTTCTTGAAAAAGGTTGAAACTATCACCAAGGAAGTTTACGTACAGATTCTGAGTACAGTAGTGAAGCCCTGGATGGAAAATAAATAAATAAAGATAAATAAAAGACTTGAAAAAAATAAAATATAACAATGTAACGTAAAATATAAGAATATGAAGTAAAATATAATGACAACAACGCCAATAATATAAAAATAGAATGACATGAGTAGTAAAAATAAAATGACGTCAAAATAAAAAAAACGTTTAAAAATAGTATAATTAGAGAGACAAAAATCAGACTTTTTGCCGTTTAAAAAACTTTAAATTTTAGTTTATTAGAACTTAATAAAAGTTTTTAAAAATTACCGAGTTTATTATAACTCTTAAAGAAAATAAAAGATAGCGTAAGTGAATTATAAAATTCACCAAAGTAATTAATTAATTTTACAGAACGGGAATATTATTTCACGTGTTTGTTTTTATTCAATTTAAATCAATTTCCAGATTCTTCTTTTTGTGTTTGCTTCTACCATTTAAGATCTAACAAATTAGTTTTTAGATTCGCTATTTTTCACTTTAAAGCGTCTACCTCTTCATAGTGTAGATTGAGTTCTTCTTTTAATTAAACATTGTTGCTTCGATCAGTGAAATTGTAGTCAGTTCTTCTTCACTACACATTGAAAAAACGTCAGCGTTATAAAAAGTCTTTATTCAAACAAAACATAATTACGTAACACGTAACTCCATCTTCAATTAAGACTGATGCCACTTCTTCAGCCATTCAATTCTCCTCAGTTTGATTCCTTCTGGACCTGTCAGTTCAACTTGATGTGGGGATAAGAAGTTTGTGATCTTGTATGGACCTTCATATTGGAAATCATTCTTCTTTCTGTTTTGCGCTCTTTCCTTAGCTTCTTCTCCAATTGAAAACTCACGTCGACCTCTAATATCCGTTTCGAAGTTCTTCATTTATCAACTGCAATGTCTAAGTTTCTTCGAGCTTCTCTAATGATCACTTTATCTGGATAGGTTTGGTCACGGCTGCCAGAATGAAGATTGATTGATTGATTGTCAATACAATCTCAAATGGAGAAAACTTTGTTGAGCTCTGCTGAGTAGCATTGATGCTAAACTCAATTCTTGGGAGCAATTCGTGCCAATCTTTTTCTTGACAACCGCTCTTTAGAGATGTAGTTATCATATCTCGAATCGTCCGGATTGCTCGCTCGACTAGACCGTTGGACTGGTGCTGGTAAGATGAGCTGAATTCACACTCGATATTGAGGACTCTATTTTTGTTGAATCCAAGAACTCTCAAAGTTCTTTCCTCGATCTGTTAAAATATTCACTGGCTTGCCAAATCTATAAATCCAATGGTTCATTATTGCCTTGAAGATTGATTGATCATCAAGTTTGGACATCGCGAATAGACACACTAGTTTGCTAAAACGGTCAATAATGACAACTATTTATTTGTAGTGTGCCGCTGCTTTTCCATAAAGGCTACATCTATCACGATCTGCTCTAAAAAACGTGAGCTTCTTCTCGGGATAAGGATTTCTTTAGTGCGTGTTTGATCAATTTTTCTCTTGGCACAAACATCAAAGTTTTTTAAACATCGTTGGACTGAATTCCACATCGATGGCCCATAGTAATGATCTTTCAGATAGTTGAATATTTTCTTACTACCAAGATGACACAGATCGGCATGAATCTCCATCACAAATTCATCAATATATCTTTCTGGGATAATGAGAAGATTTCGTTCGCTTCTTGGTAAGTACAGCAAGTCCTCGATAACATCCAAGCTATCTCTCAAATGATAAAAACTGTTATTCTTCAATTCTTCAGGGTATTCTCTTATCCCTTCTGAAAGACATTGAATAAATCTAGATATCAGTTTATCGGTCTTCTGTTCGCTTCTTATTCTTTCCAATTGAGGAGTAATATTATGAACGGCACTGATGTATTTTGTTTTTGGCTTCTCAAGCTTGGCTTGTTCATGCTTCGTTTGGCATTAAGAGCATACTACATGGGAAATTCTGGATCGACCATCAACTTTACAATGATCTTGGCTTTTTCTGTACCTCAATTCAAAATTAAACTCTGATAGATTGGCTAGCCAAGTTTGAAACTGAGGACTAATTGGGTTCTTCGTGGTGTTCATAAAAACCAAAGCTTTATGATCCGTTCACACAATGAATTGTTTTCCATATAGATACTGCTTGAAATGGAGAACAAATTCATAGAATGATAACAGCTCTTTTCTGGTGACACAATATCCCAATTCCTGGGTAGATAAGTTTCTGGAGGCATAAGCACTAACTGTTTCACTTTCATTAATTAAGTTCGCACAATTAAGTTCATTAAATTGTTTAAAAAAGAAAAATAAATCAATAAAGACCTTATAATCGTATTTCCGTAGTATTATGTGACTTTTCTTACACTGCATTAAATGTTTTTCTGTTTTCACCAATAACAAATAATAAGTGATTTTAAAATTAAATAAACACAATATCTCATATTAACTACTTTTGTTTAAATTATAATAATGAACGCATACAAATTAACTTACGGATTTAGTAGTCTACCTTTGTTCGTTTAATGGATATAATAAATAAAACATTTTGTTAAAGCTTGTTTCATGTAAAAAGCTTTTCATTGTCATATTTTCTTATTCAAGTGTTACTGTTAGTATTAAATGTTTAAAAAATAAACCTGGAGGGTATAATAAGTATAATTAATTATAAATTAATACAATAATTCTAACTATGATGTTTAATATTTATAAAATCATCCTCAATTAAGAAAATTCAATTTTTAAAACTGTCTTAATTGATTTGACATTTCACCTATGGACATTAAAGTTTCGTTTACTATGACCAAAATGAAAAATTGAAGACTTAATAATTCGATTTTGACAAATATTTATAATTACATGAATTTTTTTATTTGTTTGCATTTCATTTGTTTTATCCTTAATGTAACTACCAAAACAATTATTGGATCTAGAACTAAGACAATAAATAAAAATAATTAATTTTTGATTAATTATAAAGATCCCAAAAGAAACCGAACTGCAAACCAAAATAAAAATTAAATATTAAAAACGAATAATGTAATAATCTTTAAGTCATTTTATGTTTTTTTAGCCACTACTCATTTTGGAAAAGAATTGTCACATACTATGAAAAATGGATATTTCTGTGTAATCTTTGTAACCGACGACAATGGTTTTCACAAGAAACAGCCTTTACCTGAGGTACCACAGGATAGTTTCAGACACAAGGGAATGTTGTGTGTTTCGTGAAAATTCGAAGGTATCATGCATCTTGAACTTGTTACAAGCGGCAGACCCGGAGAGGGTCGTCTTTATGCTGAGCAAATTGATCGAGGACACACTGTTTTGAGTAATTGTTAACCAGATTTAGTGAATAGAAGGCGTTTACTTTAACAGCATGATAAGGCTCCTGCACACCGCTCTCTTGTAGCTTAAGTAAAATTGAGGGAATTATTGGAAATAGAATATTTACTGAATCCTGTGTACAGTCTGAATATCGAACCATCAGATTACGGCATATTCCGTTCCATGCTTACTTTCTTAAATGGTCGACCGTTCAATACATTTAACGAGGTAGAACCGGCATGACAGGAGTTCCTAAATCGAAGGAATAGTATCGAAAACAAATTGAATTGCATGCAAAAAGATGGACGGATGTCATAGAAAATGATGGTTCGTATTTTGAAGAATAATGTCGTTTTTTTTCAAATTCTTTGTTAAATAAATGTTTACTTTATGCACAAAGACTTACCGGAAAACTTATTGTTGAAGTTCAAGTTGGACATTTTGAAAAATTTAAATAGCAAATATACCTATTAAATTTTTTGTGTTTTTATATCTAATTTTTATTTAAGTTTTACGGTTCGGTTACCTTTCGGATAAAAATTTTGGGATGAAATTGTTTTCGTGCTATTTATTTCGTTGTATAAAGTATAAATATATAGTGACTTTTGAAGCATTTTCTGAAAATAGAATTTGTTTTTCAAAATGTTAAATCTTTTTGAAATATAGATAGTGTCTTTTGAAAACCCTTTATATTAAATCTGCACATTTACATTTCCAATTAATAATTTTGAAAATTTTCTTTAGATTTCCTAAAAAAATTACTTTTGATTTCCCAAATATATTATGTGTAAAAATAAATAATCCAAATTTGTAATTATTTTAAATAATTAATACACTTGTTTTAATATTTCAATCTGCAATTAATATTAAAATCAATTAATAATATTGCATCACGTTTTCAAGAAGATTAATAAGAAATGTCCAAAAAAATCGGTCCAGGTTTCTAACATAGGAACAGATAAAATATAATGAATTTTGTGATATATCAAAAAGGACACATCTTCGCTAGTGAGTTCTTTACGAATTTCAGCAATGAAAAGTCCAACATCACCATGCAAATCTATTTTCTCTTTTCTTAACAAAGATGTCGTGTCGTACGGTATGTGTGCATTTTGGTTCAGACGCTTTGAAAGCAGTGATTTCAGCCTCAGACCGACTACGTCCTGGTATTCCTAGAAAATGCATCAATGATGATTTAGAACAGTTACTTTATGATAATTCAACAGACGGAAAACACAAAGCAATTGGGAGTCACTCAGCAAACAATTTTATACCAATCTACATGAGATGAGTAAGATCCAAAAAGAAGGAAAATGGATCCCAAATGAACTTACTCAATTAAATAAAAATCAAAGGATGACAACATATCTTTCTCTTCTTAATAGACAGCGTCGCAAGACGTTCTTATGTAAAATCTTAATGGGAGATGAGAACTGGATTCAATATGATAGCCCAAAAAGTAAAAAGTCAAGGGTGTATCCTGAAGGACTAGCAGCATCGGTCGCAAAGTCAAATCGTTTCGGAAAAAAATAATGCTCTCCATTTGGTAGGACATTATGGACATGAGATACTATGAGCTGTTGGAAGTCAGTGAGACAGTTAGAAAGACGAATTAACCAGGTTGAATCAACATTTGGAGTTAAAACGCTAAAAGGAAAACGACCTGTGATATTGTTACATGAGAACAATAGGTCACATATAGCTTCAAAGACAAAGGAAACCATAAGGAAGCTTAGCTGAGATATCATGGAGCATCCGGCGTACACTAGATATTGGTCTAAGTGATTATCATTTTTTATATCAATGGAGCATACCTTGTGTGATATATACTTTCAATCAGCGCATGCCATACGAAACTGGCTTGAGGAATTTTGGCTTTCAAACAGCTTGATTTTTTTCAAGGTGTAGTTTCACCATTTTATGAAGTAGTCAGGTTTCAATTTAAAAAATTAAAATTCACTAAATATTTCACATATACCTATATCAATAAACAATTATTATTTAATTTGTCCCCAATCTTATTGTCAGATTTATTTTAAAATATTTTATAAAAAGTAATCGTTATCTAAGTGTTTCGATTCAGTGTTTGATTTTTTTTATTTACTCCTATTCATTGTTTAATAATCGATTTGGTGTAAAAATATTTAAACGAACAAGTCATTAAGTTTTTATTTATAAAGAAAAATATTGTTGGATTAATTTATATTTTTTTGTATTAATTTCATATAATTTAAAATCAACAACATCAAATTAAGTTGTCCAATATAAAAATATGCTTTAGGAAACCTGGAGCATTTTAAACTGGGGTCTAAAAAATCACTATTTTATGTTCTTAATATTATTTTCCGATATATTCATTTATGGTTCTAAATATAGTAATGCAGCTAATTGATATTATATATAATAATATATATAATTATATCAAACTATTAAAAGTATTTTTATTAATTATATTTTCTTTTATGCTGAAATTATATTATATTATTAATAATTACCACATTTAATGATTGAGAAATCACACATTTAGCACCCTTGTGTATTTAATTATCAAATTTAAAAAATCTAATCATCATCGTCGTCATCCTTTTTAGATTTTTTGCCATGTTTGTGGCTTCCTTTTTTGTCATGGCCTTTGCCTCGTTCAGAAAATGATTCAGTGTTATTCCTTTTGAAGAGATTCACTTTGTCAAAACCAGTGGAATTTGTTCCATAATGTTTGAAAAATTGATAAACGATGCCCAAATTCTTTTGATCCTCACTACTGGAACTTGTTACCCAACTTTTCATTAGTTT
>JBBMKC010251763.1:0-10309 GCA_037834085.1 Bipalium vagum | reverse complement strand
AGTAGTAATATTATTATTATTATTTTTATTATTAATATTATTTATTATTATTATTAATAATATTATTTATTATTATTATTATTATTATTATTATTATTATTAGTTTTATTATTATTATTATTATTTGTATTATTAGTATTAACATTATTATTTATTATTATTATTATTATTTTTACAGTTATACAAGCCTAAAAATAATGACTACATGACCGGTTATCGCATTGTTTTCACAGACTTTGTTTTTGCGAGACCCAAGCGCAAATTCAATTTCGCTTCGCTTTCCCAAAACTTTGCCTGTGTGGAAAAAGAATTTCATTTCAGCCTAAACATTATGTTGAAAGGGGAAAGCGATAGAATTTTCAGCCTGAGTCAAATTTCATAATTCCCGAACCTTAAAATGAAATGCAATTAATTCCATCCAATTTCACACTTTCAATTTGCCACAAGAGACAAGTTTTTGGTCCATACTTGAAAATTAAATTATGATCATTTATCATTAACTTATTCAACTTTGATATTGTGTCAGAAGTCAATTTATTATTTAATTAAACACAGAAAAAAATTGAAATAATAATAATAATAATAATAGTGGGGAAATATTCGATTAACAATAACAATAATAATAATATTACTAATATTTTGATGTTTGCATTTCAGGTCTGGTTTCAAAATCGGCGCGCAAAATATCGGAAACAGGAGAAACAATTGACCAAGCAGCTTCATCCCAACCTTCCAACATGTAACACAGCCATCATGAGGTCGATGTACCCGAGCGGTGTTTGTGGCGTCAACACTGTGAACGCTGTCGTCGGCGTTGGCAGCCGTATACCGAACTCGATCAATAACAACGTGTCCGCCTATTCCAACTATTGCAACTCCACCATTGCCGCAGCGAGAAACTATGTCCAGATACCCCACGCTGCTTCCAATTACAACGGTCTGGCAACATCCTTCGGTAACATGAACACCAATCACCATCCCAACAACATGGGACTACCCCCAATAGCCGGCAGCGGGGTCAACAACTCATTGTCCAACCACTATTCCAATCTGGTAAGATTTTTTGCCTGGGTTTTCGTATTTGGTTTCTTTTCTCTATTTCAAAAATATTAATCAATTACCATGTAACAATTGTTGGGCTTTCTTGAACCTTAAAACGTCCCCTCTAAAAAAAACCAAACCAAACCAAACAAAACACCCAAACGCTGGCAAATCATTTCACCGTTTTACCCGAACCGTATTAATTCAGTTAAGAAATGGGATTTTCTGTTGTGATAAAAGAAAACCATCATTAGCAGAGACAAAATGAGAAATCTTTCGCGATTCAATGTCCGATCTTCGGTCGTTGATGATGATGATGATGGCCGCATTGAATTCCCACATCAAATCAGCTGAAAAAACCCTGTTGAAGTACTTCAAAATGCAAGTTGACTTTTGATGTGCGAACAATAATAATAAGACTGTAACAATGTCAATATTGACTGGAAAATTGGCTGGAAACCCCACGAGATCAGCGTGGTGGTGTCGTGGTCAGACCGGTATTAACAAAGAGTAATAAATGGGTATTAGTTAGAAGTCTAAAAACTACTTGATATAAATTAGCAAAGTACTCATTCAGCCAGTGAACTGACATCCAGAGGTGGTCGCAGGCATTTCGCATGCCCTCTGGACATACTGGTACATTTCACAAATTACCTGACAGATGGGGGAAGTACATCTTGAGAAGAAAAGACTCCAAGTATCATTTAGAGTTCTCTGACCAGATGGACTGAGCTGTCTTGTGGCCCAGGCATCTGTTCGGTATGGGGGGGGCACGTTGTTTTATCAATGCAAATCACGTCGTTGATGTTGATTGAATGTAACAGGCTGGATACTAAATTTTCCTTAAACATATCAAATTGACCATAATTGTATTTGTTTAAAGTTTGTACCAGTTTAATTAATTTCCGTGAATAAATTTCATTCCAAATAATTAATTTAACGAATTGATTGATATTGTCCTTTCGTCCATTTCCATTTCAGTTCTGGTGGACGGGGCATCAGGAGTTGCAGGAGAATATGAGTCTCGAGGTGGGCCTTGTGATTTTTATTTTGTTTTAATAATTGCAACAATATTATTACTGTAATCGTTATTTAAACAAAAAAAAACAGTTTGATTTTTGTCTTCTTCGTGACATTGGGGTTGGTTTGATTTATTTAGTTTTCATCAAAAATTTTCCAGAGGATATTATTTTTTCTTTTTTTTCTATTGATTTAAACAAAAATATTTATCTTTTGATTTTTTATTTAAAGAAGATTTGATCTTTTTTTGTTGAGGATCTTGAAAGAAGATTGCGTTAAAGTTTGGTTACTTTCAATTTTTTTTACTGTTTTTCGGAAGAATTTTTATTTGTTTATTTATTTTGTATTTTATTGATATAATGGAAATTCTCGTTTTCATCCAAACACATCCCCCAGGCAACACTAATTAATTACTTTCATACAAAAAATATCTTTTGAGATGTTTGGATCATTGAGTGGGGAGTTATGCTGGATTGATACAATTACGTTTGGTATTCAGAATCCATATTTTCTGTCTACCATTTGTCGTAAACCCATGTGGACAGTGATAGGTTTGAAGTATTTGTGGACCTTTTCTAGTTTAACATAAGCTGATATATTTAATAAAGTCATTAACAAAAATGGTGTCAATCCTAATTAGTTCGGAGAAGGGTTCTGACCATTGTTTGTGATCAGTTTTTGATAGAAATATTTTAAACATGTCTAAGGGTTCAGAAAAACTGTCAATTTCTGTTCAATGTTTTAAAGCATGATGAATGAAAGGCAAGGTAAATCAAAACAAGAGCATAAAAATGTATTTTTCTAACTCATAACTCATTTCCATAGTTTCTCTCCAGCGTTCTAAACCATTTCTAAACCATTTCTAAACCATTTTGATCTTTTGATTTGAACCTTTTTAAAACAGCTCCTTTGACCTCCGATATTGTTTCTCAGTGAGTGACCTTGATATTTTATTTCAATTCAAAAGTCAAAGGTATGGCTCAGTCAGGACTGTTAGGTGGATTTTGCATAGTCAGAATTTTAAGTATTCATTACTTCTTTGAAGAAAGTATATAAAATATAATACATTCCATAAAAATGATCTTGAACCGCATATTTATAGGAAATAAAGATTCCGAAATTTATCCAGTGATTCCAAAATGATCCAGATTTTGAGATAAATAAAAATAAAATTATAATAGCGATGGAAGACGATATTAAATTATTATAACTATTATAATTATAATAATAATAATAATTATTATTATTTATTTTTTTATTAAAGTTATTTTAAAATAAAAATTTGAATTGTTTTATAATTATTAAATTATTAAATGAAAATGTTAAAACAATATTTCCGTTTTATATGTTTTATAAAATTTAAGGAAAAAAAACCCAATCGAAACTTGCTTATTTTAAAATAATATAATATTATATATATTTTTAAAAATATTTTTATATAACATTGTATTTAATAATAATAAATATATTTAATAATCGTAAAAATAAATAAATAAAACTTCAAAAAATAAAAATAATAATGTCATTATCAATGAAGAGTAAAATTATTTTTTCTTAATTTTTCTTTTATTCATTTTAATTTTCATAAATAATATAAAATATAATAATCACAAAATAATATATTAAAATACCAAAAATATTTAAAATAACTGTTTATGATCCTTTTTAATTAAATAATATTTTTTCTTTTTAAATTATAAATTTATATCATAATTTAAATTTTTATTATTTATTATTCATTTTAATTTTATTATTATTATTATTATTAATTTTATTATTTTATTTATTATTTTTATATTATTATGTAATTTTTTTAAAAATCGAGTTTTTTATTTTTATATTTGATAATTAAAATTATATTATTATTTCCATTTAAATACAATTTTTAAAAGAAAAAATTGTTTTACTTCGTAAAATAACGATTTTTCTTAATAATTATTCAGGATTCCTCAGAAAACGACTGGTACAAAGCAAGTCTATCAGCTTTGAATGGCTCTCATAATGCCCTTGGTAATCCAATTTTACCATATCATTCTTAGATGTTAATTTCCTTAGCTTAAAATTGTTGACACATGCTTTAGCAAATTTTGCAAATTTTATTTTCTGTACATATTTGTTGCATTTCCCATGTATAAAGGAAAAATTCATAACACTGTTCGACTATTTGTGCTGTAATAAAAAGCTATTCCCAAGATTTTTTATTTGAGACAAACATTATTTTTTATGGATATCCTGTACTACTTGTATTAATAACAAAAATTATAATATAATATAATATAAAATAATAATAATAATAATAATAATAATAATATTATTATTATTATAATAATAATAATAATTATTATTATTATTATTATATATTTATTAATTTAACATTTGAAAATATTTTTTTTACTAAAAGGTAAAGGTTTTATAAAATATTTTTGTGTAAGTTTATTATTTTTTTTCGTATTTTATTTTCTACAAAATATTAAAACTTTCATTTTTTATCAATAGAGTTTTTTAAAATCATTAAAATCGTTCGTTATGCTAATAAAATATATAATATCATATAATATATATTAGGAAGTTGTTTAAATAAATAAATGATTCACTAATTTAGAACAATAAGAATTTTTAAAAGTCGCTCTACAAGTGATATATCAGGAAAAAAAATAAAATGAAGAACTTTTGTTTGACGTTTTTCTAATTTAGATATGTTTATTTTATTAATTGATTTCTTTCTGAAAATATTGAGCCCAAAGGACAAAACAGAAAGCAATTTTTCCAAGATTAATTGAAGAAATGACTTTAAAATATAATAATTATTATAAAACTAAAATAAGATAATTGTGTATTGTATAAAAGTTTTACTAATTGGATTTTAATAAAATAAAATGAAAATATTGTCTTTAAAATTTAATTAAAAATTTTTATTCAACGGTAAATTTTCTTTAAAAAATATAAAAAATGATCGAGTCCGAGTAGAAAATAAAATAAACTGAATATTAAGAAAAAAGAGATTTAAAATTTAAACAACATACACGGTGTTTATTGTGTATGTTAACATACTTTATTTTTAAATTACAAGTTAAAAAATAAAGGTATTACTAATTTGTTTATATGGATTAAAAGTTTAATAATCCAATTAGTTAATTTTCAATGAATGAAAGAATTCAAATTGTTGTATGGAACTCCAAATTTGATATTTTTGAAGAAGTAATTAGGCATTGGAAAAAGAAGTTTATCACTCCACCACCAAGTAGTCAAACAATTAAAAAAAAGTTGTGGAAAAGTTTAAGAAGACTGGAAGTGTTCATGACCAAGTAAAATCCGGCCGACCTCGTTCCGTATTAACCACGAAAACAATTCAAAGAGTGAAAAAATTGGTTGAAGAATCTAGCAATTTGTCAGTTCGGCAGGGTGCTAGGGAACTTGACATGAGTGTAAGCAGTTATTACAAGGCAATTAATGAAGCAGGCTTTCATTCATTTAAGCCATTAACCGTAATTGAGATCAACGATGACGACTTTGACCGAAGAATGGAATTTTGTCAGACAACGTTGGTAAAATTCCAAAATGACTCTTCCTTGGTCAACAAGATAATATGGTCAGACGAGAGTAAGTTCATGCTCAATGGAGTTGTTAACCAACACAATTGCTGCTATTGGGCCTACTCTAATTCTAAAATAACAATTCCTGTTAGAAACTCCAGGGTCGGGATAACGGTGTGGTGTGGTTTAAGTTCACAAGGTATCATTGGGCCAGATACAGTAACTGGTGATTCATACCTGGAGATACTGGAAATGTTTTATGGCATAGAATAACAAGAGGTTGTAAGTACTTATAACACGATGGGGTACCTGCGCACTATTCGCACAAAGCCAGGAACTGGCTAGACAAGAAGTTCTCAAATCGCTGGATTGGAAGACGAGGTCCAATTGAGTGGCCTCCTCGTTCGCCCGATCTAACTCCGGTAGACTTCTTCTTGTGGGGATATCTAAAACAAAATGTGTACAGAGACAGGCCTCATACAATCATTGAGCTCAAGGATAAAATCAGTCATGTTTGTAATAAAGTAGATACTGGAATGTGCCAGCGAGCATGTCTAAATGTACTGTCTCGATTAAGCGCTTGCCAAGCTATCAACGGGCGTCAAATTATATAATTACATATTGTATTTGTTTTAAATATGTTATTCAAATAAAAAAGTATTATCTACTTTACATCTTTATTGTTTGTTAAAATATTTAAAATGAAAATATGTTAACAAGCATAATAAACAGCCTGTATGTAGTTCTCAAAAAAATAATTATTTTTAATATTATACTAAAAGAATTTAATAAAATATTTATTTAAAATAGAATTAAAGAGCGCAAAAATTAATAAAGTTCTAAAATTCAGTAATTAATATTTTTCTGTAAAAACAAAATTTGTTTGAATATCAGATAAGCAGGCGGTAAATTTAAATTACTATTAATATTTGAATCTTATAAAAATTATTTTAATTTTGAATTTATCTAAAAATAAAGCAATATATCTTGATGAATATATAAATATAACTAATTTTTTAACTATCTCAAAATTTATAAGCTTAGAATACATACGCAGATAATATTATTGAATTTAAACTTAAAATTCCTAATCCTGTACGTTTTTTGTGTTACGGATTTTCATTTTTTGGAACAGAGTGATCTCACTGCGCTTTAAAACACATATAATGATTTTATTGAAATATTTAAATCCATACCACTTTTATTACTTTCAAGAATAATGGTTTTATTGCTTGTTTCTCGGACAATTAACTTGTTCATCAGAGAGCTTTTGTTTTGGCCACAGTTTTTTCTTAAATATTCTTTAAATAATGTCGGATGGAACTCTCATGTCTTCTGAATTTATTTCGTATCAATCTGGAGGATTAACAATTTCCTTATAGGCGTCAGTCATAAATTTCTCATTTACTTTCATTCTCTAACTTTATTAATTTTTTGTAAAATGTAAATGAAAAATTATATTTATATATTAGGCTGTAAAGTTCAAAATCCAACATATTATTAACTAATTTTTGAGATCATATTTCTCAACAATAAAAAAATTATAATTACTATTTATTTAATGTGAGTAGCATGTTGTTTAACAATTAGATAAAATTAATTTTAGATGAATACTGAAGAAATTCATATCAAGCATTGTTTGATATATGAATTTAAAAAGGGATCAACCAGCATAAATGCATTTAAAAACATATCAACAACCTATCCTGAATATAATCTGTCACTAGATAAATGTCAAAGATGGTTTAGAAAATTTACAGGAGGAAATTTTGATATTTCCGAAAGAAGAGGAGGAAGTTCATCAAATTTGGATAACAATGTTCTTCTATCTCTTATCGAGGGAGATCCTATATATAAAACACGTCATTTGGAGATCATCTTTAGGTCTCCCACGCTACCATTGTCACTCATCTTCATGAATTAGGCAAAGTCCAATTCATGCAAGGGTTATGGATTTCTCATTGCTTAAGTGAAAACAACAGAAAACGCAGATTGTTGACTTGTTCTTCTCTTCTCCAAAAATTCAATAACCATAATTTTTTAAAAAGAGTTGTAACAGGAGATGAGAAATGGGTGTGCTACGTCAACCAGAAAAGAAAAAAGCAATGGCTTACGCCTGGCCAGAAACCGATACCCACTGCCAAACCAGACCTTCATCCTCACCAAATTATGATGTCTGTTTGGTGGGAATATGGTAGAATAATATTCTACGATCTTTAACCACGTAACATAACTATCACAGGACAGGTTTATTGTGAACAATTAGGAAGACTTGAGGTGGAATTATAAAAATCCAGACCAGGATTGATAAACAGAAAGAATGTCATCATTCAACCTGACAATGCCAGACCCCATATTTCAAAACTCGTACAGGAAAAATTAAAATCATTAGAATAGGAATTTTTTCTCATCCGGCGTACTCACCTGATATTGCGCCTTCAGATTATCATCTGTTCAGGTCCCTTCAAAATTATCTGAATGGAAAAGAATTTTCTAAAGAGGTCGATCTCAAAAACGCCTTGGACAATTTCTTTATGTCTAAGTCCACCAGATTTTTGAGGAATGAATTATGAATTTACCTATAAGGTGGCATAAGATAACAATGGAAATTACTTTTGTTAAGTTTCTTATTTTATCTATGTAAAAATTCATTTTTTTAAATAAATTGTATTAGTTGGATTTTGAACTTTACAACCCAATATATAAATATTTTATACACTTAATTTGCTCACTTATTCAAAATTGCAAATTTAATATTCTTTTAATTACCATATATTTAATAAAGGTAGTTTGAAATTGGTGCGAGAATAAATTTGTATAAATATTTGAGTTATTTTAACAAATGTCATTTTATATACATCAACAAAAATTAGCATATATAGGTTTGGGACATCGCAAGGAACTTTAAAACTAAAAATTTATTTTTGCTATTAAATTTAAAACATTCTTAATGATGCGGGAAGATATTTATTTCTTATTATGTAAGAGAATATTATTTTACAATTCACAAGCATCCAAAAGTTAATTTTAATTAACTATATATCTTTATGTAAAACTATTTATAAATTAATAAAAAAACATTAATATAATTATAATAAAACAGTAATTAATTAAATATTATTTTAATTAAAAATATTGTTAATATATTAAACTAAGCGTCTGAATTGTCATCTTTTTCTTCACTATTGGTTGGTGTTAATGAAAGAAAAATAATAAGTTTGACAATCAATCTTTATTAAACAATACACAAAGATTAAGACAATTATCTAATGTTACACATCCACCAATTCCTGTTATTTGATATTAAATAGATCACTAAATCAATGTCAATAAATCGATAATAAACTAAGGTAAGATCTAATAATGATATCAATATCAGTAAGAATCAATAAAATATCCACAATAAAGTAATGAAATCAATGTCTATAAGGATAGATAAGTATCAAAGGATAAAATTCAAGAAAGTAGTCAATCAATAAAATAAAATGAAAAACAACTGGAATGAAGCATAAATGTAGGAGCCCTCACCCAAACAAGTGATTTCAACCAATCCTTGGGTCGATAGTTAGATATCTAAAGACGACAGAATTCCACAGGGTCCGTTGATTGTCCACAACATTACAAAATGTAACATACTTCTTGCATATCTTTGTAAAGAAAATCTGCGCTTCTGATTCACAAACCGTCGAAAGAAATAAAACCAACTCTTCTTGAGAAAACTGAATGTCTTCGTATAACCGCTGAAGCAAAAAGCTCTTAAACAAAATAATTGTCTGACTAAATGTTCTGGAAAAATCTCCCTGGTTTAACAGTCCTTATATAATATCACCAAGTATCCGTTACAAGGTAATGAGATCTTAAACTTTCCAAAAAATTTTATGAATTTACCTGAGTGGCAGTACCTTTCCAGACATATTCATCATTCAGGAAATTAAGTCTATCAATAAAAATTCCCCAACATTGAAATTAATATTATTATTATTGTCCTTCTTGACCTTCCTTGCAGTCCCTTTTCTCATTGCTTCTTAGAATTGCCTTTGGGCGAACCCAACAATATTTATTATAATTATTCTAAATTGCATTTCATCAATTCACTTTACTATTGGTAAAGAAAAGATTTCTCAATAATTCTAAATACTTTTAAACTGCACTTTATGGTGATCGGAAAGTCTTTAGACTAATTTAAGCTAAATTAACAAACTTTGTAAAAAAAATAAAACAACATTTATTCTTTAAAATATAGTTCACTGTACTCAATCGAATAGTCTTCTGCCATATTTCGAAAATCGGATTGATTCCTCTGGCCATGGGAGCAAAAAATTGTCGGCAAGCATTTTCGACCTCGCCAACCGAAGCAAAGAAGTGTTCCCGTAGAAAATGTACTATTGACCTGAATATGTGGTAATCAGAAGGCGCTTGGGTGAGGAAGAAGATTAAACTGCAGTTCCTCAGTTTTTTGGTACGTTTCCTACGACGTATGCGGTTTGGTATTATCATTAATAAGGATAACGTGCTTACTATTGACTAAAGGAAGAATACTAGGACCTCAAAGCTTTCAAGCACACGTTCTAATTGCATTGAATAGAGTTCCACATTAATGGTTTGCGCACTTTTAAAAATTTGCTCATTAGATCGAGTTGTTAAAATTTCTGTCAAGACATTTTCCCGTGTTCCGAGACCTTTCATGGATTCGTAAAGACTGTAAGCATCATAAT
>JBBMKC010251752.1:0-10310 GCA_037834085.1 Bipalium vagum | reverse complement strand
TTATATTATTATTTATATTATTATTTATATTATTATTTATATTATTATTTATATTATTATTTATATTATTATTTATTACCATTATTATTATTTTTCAAATTAAATAGGACTTATTATTAATTGGTTACTTTTAGTTAGTAAGTAAACTATTCTGTACTGACAATTTCGTTTTAACAATTTCACTGAAATATTTTACAAAGAGAAAATAAATGAAATAATTAAAAAGATTTCACTGAATCAATTTTTTTTGTGTAAGAAATTGATTAAATTCATTTTCCAAATTTTTTTAATAATAAAAATTAAAAGGTTTTTTTGTTTTAATCAAACAAAAAAGCATCGTTACATTTTTGATAATTATTAAAAAATTCCTAATTAACTTGGGTCGAGGTGGATCAGAGGGGAAAGGTGAGAAAATAATTAACGAATTCGTCCATAAGTTTTTCTTGTGAGGCAGGGCAAGATAGATAAATGATACGCGTGATTGGAAAACGGGGTCGACTCGGTTTGATGAGCGATTCAGTGAGAATTTCTGTCTCCTTCGGATAATTAGGACAAAAGGCGATTTCAAGGTTTACATGGCTTTACGAGTGCGATTCTGAAAGCGCATAATAGTGTCAGCTAGACGCAATTAGTTCGCTCACTCCGCCCGACGTCTTTCGGATCACGATTGGCGTTCCAGCAAGGATTAAACACTTTCTTAAACAACTGCCAGACAGACTTATCCCCTTGCCCTTTCTTGTCAGGCAGATTTCCTTGCCCTCCGTTTGAGACGTGATCCTAATGTGACTGCCGGTCCACTGAACCCTAATCACGGGCTGAGAGTGACCCTCGTCAACGAAGCTCAAAATCAATTATAAATTTTCTATCAAAAACAGTTATTTAATAATCATCATAATTTATTGTTTTACATCATTTTTTTTGTTTAAATGAAATCGGATATTATTATTAAAATTAATAATTCACTTTTTAAAATAATATTTTTAATAATAAATATAATATTAATAACAATAATTTTTGTGGGAATAAGAATATTTGCGTTTAGATGTAATTAACATTATTAATTTCAATTAATTAATTATTAAATAATTATTAAGTAATTATTATCAATTTGCACTAATATTTATGTTAGATTTTAAAGAAAAAGTAATTATTTTTAACCAATTATTTAATTAACTATATTATTTTATAAAATTACTCATATTAATTTTGGTAGTTAGAAATAATAATAATTATTATTATTTTTAATTTACGAAATTTTTTTCTTATTTTTTGGAATATAACAAAATATTACAATTTAAAATTACGTTTATGAAATTTTAAAATAATAATTATTATTATTTTTATGGTAATAACAATAATAAAAAAATATAAAAATAAAATAATAATAAATAAAATAAAGTTTTTTATAAATATTTCTGAAATTATGGAATTTAAATTTTTTATTTTTTTTTTAATTATTTATTTATATTTATTTATTTTTGTTTATTTATTTTTATCTATTTGATTTTTATTTATTGACTTTTATTTATTTATTTATTTTTATTTATTTTCTTTTTATATCTTTTTATTCTATATTTTTATTTTTTTATATTTATCTTATTTATTTTTTGTATATTTTTTCATTTATTTATTTATATTCCTTTTTTTGTATTTTTTTTATATTTTTTTTATTTTTATTTTTATTTTTTTTAATGAATTTTTATTTATGTATTTTTTATTTATTTATTCTTATTTATATATTTAAATTTATTTCTTTTTATTTATTTATATTTAATTATTTATGTTTATTTATTTAAAAGAATAATTAAACGGCTTTGGATTATTTTTAATTTTTTAAAAAAATCTTTTCAATATTGAAATAATATTTTTTTAGGACAAATTCTCCATTTAATTTCCAATGAGAATTTAATTAAAATTAATTAAAATAGTGAAATGTGATATTCAGAAAGAAAATTTCTTTTTTCTCCAATAAAGAAATTTAATCACTTCCCGGGGAAATGACCCCATTAAAACAAATTAAATTATAAATTGCAAATGGAAACTTGGAATGAATTTTTTAATATGAAATTAGCAAGGGTCTTCTTCAGTCGTCGAAAAGTCGAAGGTTCCAGACACGAAGGTCTTGCCAACCCTTCTAATTATGATGCCAACAACCTTTTATCCCTTATCCTCTCTTTCTGGCAATCATTAAAACAATGACAAAGTCTCTCTGACTTTGGAAAGGAACATAAAATATTTATGAATCAATCGATAAATTCCGAAGGAAATTTCCTGTTTTGAGATTGTCGACAATTAAAACAAGCTCATTATTATTAATAAATAAATAATATTTCCAAGAAATAAAACAATTATTCAGCTTTCTCCTGCTTTGTCATTCTTTTATTATTTATTTATTTATATTTTATATTAATATTTATGATTACCTCTCAATATTTTATTTTTCATATTATAACATTTATTATTAATAATAATTTATTATCATTCCCAATTATTATTTAAGTCTGCATCCTAAACTCTTCCAGTGCCTTTTAATCAATTCATATCTTACAATAATAATAAATAATAACGGGTGGCTCGCAAAAATAGAGACTACATTTTATAAAATTTTCATTGCACCTATATGAAATGTCATAACTGAAATGTAACAAGCATTGTGGAAAACTGTTTACAAAGCACTGAGCACACCAACACGCTCATTTTAACCGAGCTTCATAGCTACTGTGGCTAGATCTCACTGAATGGCTTCCACGTTGAGCTTTTTTCGTTGACTTTTTAATCCTCATTTTCAATGAACACACGGTTGATGCTTCCCATCCATCTCGATATACGTCGGTTTTTAGTAAGGACCATACGTTTTCAATTGGTCTATTTTAAATCTGGAATCAAGTCAACGAGAAGACATACCAACCCCGTGGATGGAAATGGCTTTGAGTGCTCGGAGTTAAATATCATTCATCTTTTTGTTAGATGCCTCACTTCTTGGCTTTCTGGCAGCACTTCATTGATTCTACGACAGGTCGTACTGGGCCGAATATTCATTGGGCTAAAGCGCTTGACGGTGTAGCGCCTTCCACGATCAGCATTATTTTGAACGCAACTGTCACTGACACTTCTACGAATTATTCACCCATGTAATGACCTTTTTTGACCTGGCTCACAAAGGTTCCACAATCGGTTTTCTTTCATTCTGGCTTCGATGTATTTATTTTGCTACGTAGACGATCTTTAAACGGTTTGTTCATTATGAGATCAGGTGTTAGAAGAATCAAAAAGTGATTCTTCCATGAATCATTATTTGAACAATGCCTCTCTCCAACACTATATGCTTCTTTTCTTGTCTCTCAGAAGAATTGGTAACATTAATCCCGCTTTCTCTGATCAATTTTCAAATGACATGGCGACAGCACATCAACCAGCGAATGATGTCTTGAAGGTGAAAAAACAAAAGGAAATGGAAGTAAGAGACTCGGAGCGGCTTAAGGTTTGGATGTGAGCTTTAATAAGAGTGATGTGAGATAAATTGGAAATTAGTCTGAGCATGTAGCTCAACGGTCAGAGCAGTCATGTGAATGTGAAACGTCCCATAAAAATATCAATTTGCTTCTCCCGCCATTTTTGAAACACACGCACAGGAAATAATTCTGTTTCACAGTAAAAACCCTTAGGTTTCAGGCATTTCTGGATTCTTCCACTATGCTCTTTTATAATCTTGTGAGTAACTTTTTCGTTTTTGAACCATTTTGTATTTCTATTATATATTAAAAATCATATACTCAATAAAATCAGTCATTCCGTTTAATAGTAGAATTAACCGAATGGGATAACACAGTAATGACGTCATACTTTATTAGATGAGTCATTATACAAAATTAATAGGTGCCTCATAAACAGCAGATTTCTTATAATATTATAGGTAAACACGATAATAATAATAATAGTAATAATAATAATTATTATTATTTTATTTTTTATATTACACTTTTTCATTTTTTCATTTTATATTTTAATAAATTTTCATAATTTTATTAAATCAATTATCGCGAACTTCATTTCTTTTCCCAAATTTATTTCAATTGTCACAAATTCAGTCAAAGTTTCAGCTGGACATAATTTTACATAAATTTGGCTAAGTTAATTAAACTCACACAAAAGGGGAAATGTTCAATTTGAGTTTGCTCGGGGCAGTTTGCCCTTGTAAATTATTTTCAACATAAATAGCGAATATGGAACGCCGGAGAGACACTTTCTCCCCTTAAATCATGGGGTAAATTTATTCATTTTTGCCCCTTGAAAGATTCAGACTGATCAAATACCGAAAGGGAAGAGAGTTTTCGGGATCCTGTCTCTTGGTCCTTCACGAATGAAGAGAAAGGCTGAGGATAGCCGGATAATCTTTTACGAAGGTTTTGTTTAAAAATAATGGTCTTTGTCTGACATTTTTATTACGTCCTTTTTAAAATATTTTTAAAATTATTTTTTATTACTTAAAATACTTTGACTTTTTCTCAAAAATATTTCAAATTGAAATATTACCCTTTAAAATATTTCATAAAACCATTTGTAAATAATTTTTATTATTATTTATTTATTAAATAAAAATAATTTATTTCAAATTGAGTTGAAAAAAGATTATTTGAATAATCAATATAATTATTTTTGTTTAAGTAAGTCAATTTATCAATAAAACAGATTAATCAAATTTTAATTATTATTCAATATGGGTCAATATATTATTTTCAATATTATTATTTATTATTCAATATATTATTTTTGTCTGAAAATAATAATTTATATTTTTTATTATTTAGTTTTAAAATTAATTATAATAAAAATTTAAAAATTATTTTACTTTTTTTTTAATTATTTTTTTAATAATAATATTTTATTTTATTTTAATAATATTTTTATAAAGCATATTTTTATGGATGATAATATCATAAAATATTTTAAATAAAATAATATTAAAATAAAAAATTATTAATTATATTAAAAAATATTTTATTACCAATTTTTAAACCAATTTTATTACAATTAAATTAAAAAAATAAATATAATAAAACAATAAATATTTTAATTTATAAAAAATAATAAAATTTAATTATGATAAAAATAATAAAATAATTTTGCTAATAAAATATTATAAAAATAAATAATTAATTAAATTCTATAAATGTTTTTAATTTATATTCGCTTTGATATTGTTATAATCATTATTATTATCATTATTATTTTTTTATTATTATTATTGTTATTATGATTATTATTTTTATTATTATTGTTATTATTATTATTATTATTATTATTATTATTATTATTATTATTATTATTATTCTAATATTTATTATTATTTCGTAAAAATATTCACTTTTATTTTCATTTGTAAACGATTTTTGATATAAAAAAATTTTAAAAAAAAAATTTATTGTTTCACTGATGACTGTTTCGTTGTCTTTTAAGGAACAATTTTTAAAAACTTTCAGTGGAAGGGTATTGTGATGAAATGGAATACCTAGTTACACGAATTTTGACCAACATCAACCTGAGCACCAGAGGGATCCAAGATCAAATCCTTGACCCCTGGAGTCATTTTAAAGGTTTGCAAAAGGGATCGGCTGGTTTTCATTAAGAACAAATATCAAAATATTTCATCTCTACAGATCGATTTTGCCATGCCAGAGCCAGAGGAATTAAACGCTTTCCCCTCCGCTTTAATTACGAAGCAGGTTTCTTTCAAAATGATAATTAAAGGCAAACTATCGATTTTGCTTATGAAAAAAGAAATTAAATTCTGCATTAAAATTTTGACATGCTCACCGAGATTGAGATAATTTTTATTAGTTTTCTTTGGTTTTGATTTTATCCATTTTTCATAAATAAAAAGTTGGGGGAGGCAGAGAGAGAGAGAGAGAACGAGAAAAAATCAATGTGATGGGTCGCCGAGGGCTCTCTCCAATTCCAATTAGGATGAGTCGTGAGAAATTAGAAAACTAATCATCCGTGAAACTGCTTACCATTCTACTTTTTACGACGAGAACTTTCTCTACTTATTTTTATCAATATTTATAATTCTACTATTTTATTTATTGATTTATTATTATTATTATTATTATTATTATTATTATTATTATTATTATTATTATTATTATTATTTTATATTATATTATTATATATAACATGTTAATATTTAAATATTGACCAAGCATCTAATAATCTGACTCCAATACTTTATAGTTCAGCTCGCAACTCAATAAACAATTCGGAAGTCTAAATCTTTTTTAAATCATTGAACAGCAGAACAACGATTATCAAATCAATAAGTTATGTCTTAAATATGAACGACTTTGAAAGTACCACGAAATTCGTCTTTGTTCACAACTGTCCCTACTCGCGTATCACAATGTCTCATATAAATAAATCAATACTTCTCATCAATTTACTCTAATAACAATACCAATATTCAATAATCAAATTAAAGTGAATTAAAACAAAAGGATTGAAGAAAATATTAATAATATTTTCTTTAAATTGGAAACAACCGAAAACTTTTAAAAGTTATGTTCCCTTAAGTCGTCTTTAGTTCGCGTCCTAAGAAAGTTTCCGACCCTACCAGGGCACTTGTTAATCCTCAAAAGTCGACCGGGACACGAACACAGTCTCAGGAAATGTGCAATTCTTATACAATCACCAAGTGTGAATTGAAGATTGAGTATCACGATTCAGTTCACGTCCCTCTTTACTGTCACAATACAATTTACACTTCATTTCACTGTCTGGTCTTCTGTTCCAAGAGCTATTTAAATACGTTCTCCTTTTAAAAGGCTAATGCATCACCGTTTATTCAAAATGATGATTGTCATAGATGACAATTGAGGTTTGTTAAATAACCCAAACAGGAAATATCTACACACGAGTTGCCCGTTTCTTGTCGAAAAGTACAGTGATTTGAAATAAAGCTTTTTTTCTGGAATCAAGATGGAATCAACTTCTTTGAACTTCTTCTGGATGATAATAGTTTTAACTGGGACATTGTATTCAGCTCAGTTGAAGAGATTGCATCAAGCGATGACAACAATATATATCTTTCCTTAATCAATCGGAAGAAGGTTTCATTACACCCGAATAATGCAAAGCTTCATACTTCACGAAAATCAATGGCAACTATCGACAGTCTTGGTGGAATGGACACACATTGTGACACATTCTCCGTGCTCGCCGGATATCTAAAGTCGGTAAGTGCTTTAAAAATGAAGAAACTTTCCACGAGAAATTGTCGAAGTTTTTCTTATTCCAATCCTGCAGAAAAGTATAAAAGTCGAATGCAAAGGTAGTCCAGCGCCGGACTCTAGTCTGTCAAAACGATGGATTCTGCTTTTGTTAGTGAATTTCATGTTCTAAAATAAAAGTTATTTGTGAAAATTTTAACAGGTTTTATTAGACAACGTGATAATTCATTACAGTTATTGAGAGCTTGACAATGTGTCACTGCGCAGTTCTGTTGTTGTCACTTTCTAAAGTTTTCCATGAAAAACTGAGACAGGAACGTCCAACATCAGTGAACGGACGTTGTCTGGAAATTGTTAAGAATTGATGAATTTAATTAGAATAAAGGAAAGTTATTGTCACTGTTCTGTATAAAAATACTTAAGCAAAAAATTTATTAGGATATCGATTAATATTTCTATAATTATTGATTTATAATATTACGATGGATAAGCCTCTGCTCTTACTATTTTATTTTAGATTCGCTTGCATAATATAAGATTCGGGAATCAGAGACAAGATTGGCTATTATCTGAACTTAAATGAAATAGAAATGTATCAGAGGCAAGCGAGATGCTCAGCATTGGTACAAAAGAATCCATTCTAGAGACAAGTCTATTCAACACGAGTGTTGTTTAGGACTACCTTCGGATATTGATAACAGTTTTTTAAAATTCCTTATCAAGTCCAATCCTCAGCAATCAACTCGTGCACTTGCAACGATATTCTGGGTTGACAATGATAGAGTTTGCGGTCATCTTCGACAAATTGGTAAAGTCAAGAAGCTTCAAAAATGAATCCGGATATGAATTAAGTGAAAATTGCAAAATCAGCGTTTATCCGTTTGCTCTTCTTTATTAGGAAGAAACAGAAATGAGGGTCCTCTTGGAAGAATTATTACTTATATTATTACATCATTTGCTCTCTTACTAATGGTCATTTATAATCGTTTTCCATGGTGACTCATCGACTTGTGAATTGTGACATGAAAAAGCGACAACCCTTTTCCCTGAACCTAATATTTGCTTTTCATTAATTAAAACAAAATTAATTGAAAAAAAATTAATTTCATGAATTGCATTTAATTTTTTCAATGATCCTTTATATTCTCTAGACCGCTGGTTTGTTCATGGTTGGATCAACAGGACCTAGCAGAACTACTCTCCAAGTTCTCTCGCTTTCAAAACTTTTCAAAGCGAAAGATTTCCTGCAAAACGAGGAATGAATTCCGTGACAAAGTATGGGAAAAATATTTTACAAAACAGAAATATATCCCTCCTTTGTTCAGGAAAATGTTTCCCTCACAAAGGAGACATAAAAGAATGAGGAAAGGGAAACGAAAGCTTGTCACTAATTGACTTTACAATGAATAGCAAATTTCCAAAGAGAAGCATTATTTTACTGTCAATTTTCCCAACCAAAGATTGATTACATTTCCTGAGCGTCGACCTTCGCCAGAGCAGGCCGCGGTGACAGACTCGGGCAGATATCACCATGACCAGGCCGTGCAGTGGAGAACGGCGCTCACTGGCTGGCTCGGGGAAACAATTGTATTTTATTTATTTATATTTTCCCCGCTTCCCATTGGCCGAGCGACGATCAATGGAATGTCGCCCTCGTCCACAGGGAAATTCTGCAGATTCTCTCCAGACTTCCACAGATATGGACTTGCTCTCAGCTGCTGTGATTCTGAACGTGCTCGTCTTCTGCGTCTCTTCGGTGGCCGGGTCCTGCCTGTCGAAGGTCGACCAGAGGGCTTTGTGCTGCTTGGGCAAGAACCACACCTGCTCCTCCTACGACCGAGCTGGACTGCGCTGGACTGGTCGGCAGGTGAAGTGCTTTTGCGATGAGCACTGTCGCAGGACGGGCGACTGCTGCGCGGACTACCAGAGGATTTGTGGCAAAAAGGGTTCGTTATCATCACTCTAATTCCGTTAATTAATTAATTTTTCTCATTAATAACACCGGGCAATTATTGGTAATTAAATTTATAATTCTTTTATTTTTATTTATTTCAGATAATTTTTTACATTAATTTTATTTTTACTTATTTTTTTAAATTTATTTTTACTATTTTATTTATAAAATTTATTTTTTAATTTTTAATTTTTTTTTATTTATTTATTAACCAAAAATTATTTTTTATTTATTTTTTGTAATTTAATATTTATTTTTTAATTTTTAAAAATATTTCTTTTAAAATATACATTTTTAAAAAAAATTAAGTTATTTTTATTTTATAATACTTTATTAAACTGAGAGTTATTTTTTATTTTTATTTTTTTGTAATTTATTAAAATTATTTTTATTAATTTATTTTTTATTTTTATTTTTATTTTTATTAATTTATTTTTTATTGTTATTAATTTATTTGTATTTTTATTAATTTATTAAAAATTTATTTTATTTTTATTATTTTTTGTAATTTACTTTATTTTCATTGTTTTAAACTTTTTTAAACAAAAGTTATTTTCAAAATCAATGAAATCTATTTTTAACTTTTTATCGTTTGTTTAAATGAATAGATAAAAATGAAGTCTGAGACCTTTGCAAGGGTCTTTTCCATCCAATCTTGGTTTGACAAAATTAACATAAAAATATTTCTCCTGGAAATATTTACTGTAAAAATTTATCTCTTTGCTCAGAGAATTTGTTTTAATTAATAAAATTTCAGAAGAATTTTAATCGAAGATTTATTACAATTTAATGAGAATATTTTCTAAATAATTATTTATTTCCAATGCTGATATTAAAATAAAATAAAATAAAATAAAATAATTATTTGAATTTTTCACATTTCAAAATTCATGCCAAGATTTGGTTTGAGACATTTAATGAATTCAAACAATTTATTAATATCTTCTGCGATTTTATGAATATATATTTTATAGTATGAATATTATTTAATAGCATAAAATAAAGAAAAAAAGAGAAATAATAACTAATTCAATTAAAATTAATAAAATAAAATATAAAAATAAAAATTATATTAAATATAAATGAAAAAAAAGGAAACATAAATTAAATATAATATACGAGTATATAAAATC
>JBBMKC010251741.1:0-10310 GCA_037834085.1 Bipalium vagum | reverse complement strand
ATAATAATAATAATAATAATAATAATAATAATAATAATAATAATAATAATAATAATAATAATAATTAATATTATTATAATTCAATTAACTTTCATTTTTGTTTTTTTTTACCAAAAACTCCATCAAAGGTTAATAAAAAATCAGTTATACTTTTTCAACCGCAGTTACTCAAGTTAAAATTAAAAATTCCTTCTCAATATTTTAAAGCTTTATTCTGTTAAACTTAAAAAATAATTTTAGAAAATAATCAAATAACATTGAATTTAAATAAATAAATAAATAAAAATCTTATTATTAGTATTAAAAATATAAAGTAAAATAAAAATAATAATATTAATATAATTTATAAGATTTAAACTTAATAACCTTCTATTTATTTTATTTTGTTTTATTTATCTAGAGGATTAAAAGAAGAAGTTTAAATAAATTCACAAACAATATTTTTATGATCCATAATCGTTTAAATTGATCTTCGAAAACCTATTTCAAGATAAAAAAGGGGCAAATTTGAAAATATTTTCAAAAATCAATAAATCGCTTCTCGATTTTGATTTTAATTAATTTTTTATTTTTAGCGTGCAATTTAAAAAAAGATTATTTATATTTTTCATTTTTACCTGAAAAAGAATTACAAAAACGAATATGAGATTGACTAAATTTAAAAACGAAATATCGTAAAATATTCAAAACGCTTCAGGAAATTAAAAATATTCTTTTGTCCAGGAAGTATCGGTGTTATGAAAAATTAAAAGTAGAAATAATTACAGTAAAGATTAATCTTTTAATTAATTAATTTTTGCAGATATTCTTTTTTAAAAAATTAAAAATAAAGAAGTCAACTACAAGGAAGAACCCTATATTTAACACATTAATTTATTAAAATTTATTTTATTTTTATTATTTTTTTTATTATTATTATTATTATTATTATTATTATTATTATTATTATTATTTCAGTTATGACTCCAATTTATTAATTGTTCATTCAATAACAGTATAATATTTGACACTAAATATTTACAATTTAACAATTGTTCTTTAAAATAAATAATATTATGCCGAGATTATATAACGAAAGAGTGTGAACTTCATAATTCCCGATCTCAGTCAGAATTTCATTTCATTTAGCAAAAATCCGCGGTTGTCTTTACCGTTTTCCTTTTTTGATTTAAGCAGAGCACTTGAACCATGGCTTTACCAATTCTTGGCACTGATTAGTCCGAAATATTTTGTAATTAAAAATGATTCATTTTTATTTAATCTTAAAAAGTGAATTTAAAAAAAATAAATTAAAATAATATTTATTGTTTCAAAAAAACCCACATTTAATTATTTTTAAATATATTTTTTGTGAGTATTTCTTTTCTGTTTGAAATTAATTTTTAAAAATGCTTTGTCGTCTATTTAAAACAAGGTTGCCGAGATAAATCCTGAAATTTTTTTAATCTTAAGTAAAAGAAGGAAAAAGATAAAACTATTTTTAAAAAAATTAATACACAACTTTATGAATGTATCAAGCTTAGTATTATTCGATGTGATCACCATTATTGGTCACAACCACCTCGAGCCGGGCTCGGAATGTGCTGCATGTTCGCTTGGCATCATCCCTGACCAATTTCGCCATTACCCGTATAATACCATCCTGTAAGGACTTGATTGTATTATGTGGTTTTGAGTTAACTTGTGAAAACCACACCCCATAGGTAGTAATCAAGAGGATTGCAATTCGGACTGGAAAAAAGCCATAAATCAGGTGACCAATGCTAGCCCAGGTTTTCCTGAACCCATGCTTGTGTTTTTCTTGCTTTATGAGCAGGAGCCGGGTCTTGTTGGAAGACATAAAATCTCTTACCGGCTATTTCAACCATCCACGGTTTGACAACCGCGTCTAGTACTCCGAAGAAAAAACTAAATTTTTATAAATAAATGTTGGTGTTTCAAAAAAATCAAGTGTCCTGTTGAATATATTTATGGTATTACATTTTAAAATCGATACTTACTTTGTGGTCTTTTTATTATATTTATATTGATAATATTTGATCCAAATTTGTTAATATTATTTACAAAAAAATTTATAATAGAACATCAAAAATCATTTTATCAAATCCGAAATAAATATTTAAATAAAATAATAAATAATAATTGAAAGATATAAAATTAAATTCTTCTTAACCTTTTTAAAATTTAAAAATGAGCTCAACAAATACATGTATTTAAACAATTAAAAATATTCCTAATGTTATTACATTCAAGCGAAATATTTCATTACTTTCAATTATAATTAATAAATAATTCTAATAATATTTATTATTAATAGTAAAATATCGATAATGTAAAAAAATATTTTTAAAAAATCGATTTATAATTCGATAATAATAATTATTAAAAATTTTATTTATTATTGATTTTACATATGAATTAATTTTAAAAATTATTCACACAGACAAAATATTTATAGTAATAAATGTCGGTAAAGATATATTGTAAGCAATAATCTCTTACTACAATAATATTATATAGGATTTAATTATGGGACCCTATCAACATAATGACATATCACCAGCACGCTTTCAAGAACGAGAATATTGAGACAGTGCACAGAGACGGGGTGAGTGCCGCCGTCGCGACAGTGCTTGGTAGTATTAATAGGCACTTATGGGCTTTATTACCATTTTATTGACCGCTTCCTTAACAATATGAAGTATCATATCCACGTAGCTGAAATGTTCTTTCTATGTTAATTATACACTTTGTTCGCTAGAAACATATTAATAAAGTCAATATCTCATGACTCCATACGACAGCTCACAACTTGTTCTGACTTTGAACAATGCGATAATCGTAACATTTTTTCATGAACATTTTGTCCAAACCTTTGCTTTATTAAACAGATGAGAATTGTTGCTGGAACTAAGGAAGGATTGTTTAATATTTTTGATGAACTCCCCAATGGCAATGTTATGCTTACGCCTTCCGTGATGTGAACTTTTCTAATTCAGTTCCGGTTGGAATTCTTTCGTATGGATGAATGATGGTTTTTAGCTCTCGGTCCATATAAAATGTATTTATAATAAATGTAGAGTTATTGTTATTATCCTTTTGTGTTTTAATTATTTATTACTATAATAATAATAATAACTATAATTATAATAATAACAATGATAATCAATAATAAAAATAACAGTAATTATAATATTATTACACAAATTAGGACACATAGGCAGAGATTGGAATATGAGAAAGAAACCGAATTATTTCCCTTTCGGGGTAGAAGGACACATCTTAAGACAATGACCATCATTGAAGTGCAATCGATGTGACCTACATGGCCACTTGAAGAGTGTTTGCTATACTAATATAGAAAGAAGAAGAGAGATCAGGATGCTACCACGAAGATGCTACCACTGTGATTAACAACATGTATCTTAATACAATAGCTGAGGTCGAGTGAGAGAACAACGAAAGTGGAAGATACTAGAATAATGGGGAAGTTTCAGATGGGTTCGAGAAGGAGCTCCGATAGATGGAGAGTTAGTCGAGCCTTATATTAGGAAAAAGTTGAGAGTTTCCTCTTATTCACCAATATAATATCAGTAGCGCATCTCCTATCATCTGTTATGGAGAGTCAGAATAAAGACACGACCAAGAGAAGAGAGCAGTCATTTAGAAAGTTTGAATTCCGTTGCATAAACTAATTCAACATGAACGATAAAGAAAAACAAAACAAAACGGATTTCATGAAACATGAATATAAATGATTCTAAGCATTCATTTTATTTATTTTCTCATAGATAAACACATAAAACCAATCGCCCTTCCAGTGAGGTATACCGAATATTTTATTGTCTTAGATCTTATCAAACAGAATTGTTCTGAATGCTCTGTTCTGGTCCAAAAAGTACTGTCTACCTTCCATGCTCATAGAGAAAGAGGGTTATCAAATCAAATCCATGAATATTCCTTAATAAACCAATCTCATTAAAAGGCTTTCAAAATGAATCAAATAAGTAAAAATATAATTCTACGTGCACCTTTGGTCTCCTTGTCATGGTTAAGGACATCTTTGTCAAAAAGAAGATTTGACATAGGAAAGCTTAGCTGTCACACTACGACGGTTGCCCAAATATTTTTCCTTACTTCATTAAAACAAAAATATCATTTAATCAATAAAATATCCATCGTGGTTTCTTTTCATTTTGTAAATTTTCAAATTCAACTTTCAATAAAAAGTTTAAAAATGTATAAAAATTAATTTTTCCAGTTTGAAAAAATAATATAAATATGTGAAAGAGTAAGCTGAAGTTCGGCTGAAAATATTACTGACAGTTACGTCTTAGTTTCACCAGGTCGTGCATACAAATTTATACCAATTTATTATTATCAATCATTAATAATAAAAACAATAATAATAATTATTAGTAGTGGTAGTATATTTTTAATAGAAATTAATAATAATAATAATGATAATCCTAATTATTGTTATAATAATAATTAATAAATACAAAATATTATTATTATTATATATTTATGATTAATTATATAATTGCCAAAATATTTTCTGCTTCTTAAATAAATTTTGTTATGGTTTTTTCACGCTGTATTTTAATTGAATTAGTAAATTAAAATTATTTATTAAAATTAGATTTCAATAATAGTATTACTGGAATCTAATTTTAATGATTATTTTAAATGTTAAAATTTCTCTCATAATTGATTAAATAATTAGAAACGAAAACTCAATAAATATGATTTAAAAATTCAGCCAAATTTAAAAATAATAAAAAAATATTTTTATTGATTTAATTTCAAAATATTTTTATAATAAAAATATATATAAAAAAATTTTTTTCTCTAAATATCAGATGAATGGAATTAATATATGTAATTAATAATAAATATTATTAATAATTAATAATTGATTTCAATTTTTTAAGAACATTGTCAATGCACTACTTTTAAAAGATGAATATAGAGACTTTCCTTAGGGGTAGTATAACAAGGATGTTCAACAAATCAGACCTTTTTTAAACAATGACTTGAAAATTGATTTAAGATATAATCGATAATTATAATAATTATAGTAATAATAATAATAGGAAATATTAAATAAATAAAGTGAGAACGTTTTTTTAATTTTGATGAAAAATATTGTTATTTATTTCTTCTTTAATAATATAATAATAAATTATTTTTAGCTTTTAGAATATTTCAAGTAGTAAAATTATTAAATTTTTTGTTTTTATTTAAGAAATTCTTTTGTCCTAACCAAGGAAACTATCGGAAATTGACTTATAATATTTTAAAAGTAATAATTTATAAAATATTTGTAAAAACACCGGGTTATATTTCGACTGACCTAATGTATAGTTTACAGTCTGCTCATAGGGTTTGTCAAAATAAATATTTATGTAAGAAAATTAATTCTATTTTTTTATTTATTTTATTCATTCTTTCTCGTGTGCTTCGATCATTTTCAGTCAGCATTCATATTTTCTTCGGAATTTTTTTTTAAATAAAACAAATATTTTGTTATTATTAATACATTTTTAAATTAATAAATTAAATAAGTTTAATTAATTATTACACAAATTATTTTAAAAAATAAAGAAAATTCATAAATTAAATAAAAAAACTTAATATTTTTAAAAATAATTATTGCAAAGTTTTCGAAAAGTGAATATTATACAAATTAACCAATAAATGTTAAGGAAAATAATAAAATATTATAATAAATAATTGTTTATTTCGAAATTGATGCAGATGAGAATATTAAAACAAAAACAGAAATTCCCGCGAAAACCTGTTATAATTATTGGTAATTGAGAAATAAATAACTTTCTTAATTTTAATAAAATCAATACCACTCTATCTAATTATTGACAATCAATAATAAGTCTAAAATAAAAATTCTTTCTTTTTATTTGTTAATTATATAATTTCTGCTTAATTTTTTCAATATGAAAGTACTTTTAAAATATTTATCAAATTTAATGAGAACTCGACAAATTTATTATACATTTCTGATTATAATAATTCAATTAACAAATAAAAAATAAAATAATTTTAAGAGACTCTTACCCACATAAGCTTCATACTGTAAAATAATCTAAAGAAATGATTTCGAATGTAAAATAAAATGATTTGAAAGAATGAAGGAGAAGGTTTATTTAATAAAATTTGGATAGGTTACAAATTATTATTAATCAAATGATTAATTATTGTACGTTAAATAATAATGTGAACAAAAAAATTATGAAGATAAAAACATGTATTAGGACAAACGAATTCCTTATATTTAACGTAGAGATCCAATTACAATAAAATAAACATGAACAAATACCTAAGTTAGTCTTAAGTAATTATAATTGATCCTGTAGCCTTTATAACTTCCGCAAGTCTCACTGACTTGGAATGGGCTAGAATAGATAACCATTTTTTTGGAATCTATTTACATAAAGTCTCCAAGATATGTAGCTAATTAAAATCGGTCTACATTATGCATGAAGGACTTCTTCGGAAGCCTTTTCAATAGAAACCTCGATTGGCCATTTTAAAAATATTTTCGTTTATTGACCTTACCTTATTCAATTTAACCAATCTGTACATTAAAAGTATGTCTTTGTTCGTTCGTATTTATCTTTATAATATTTTGTTTCACAATACAAGATAACGTAGTGTACAAACTAATGTGATGATCTTTTATAATCTGTTTTTATTTTTGGACGTAAGAATGATAAAGACAACATCATTTCGTTTTCTACATTTCAAGTCTTGATCTTTTTACTTTTATTGCTTAATGCTGAAAATCTGAATACATCACTAAGGTGTAGAAAATGTTAATAAGATCTTTAAGACGCTTATTGTTTATCAAAAAGGAATTTTTTATTCTTCCGAATGCTTTGAAATTATATCTCGATAATTACAAAACAAAATTGTTTCTTCCTCTTCGTCTAAAATAAAATTGTTTATAGACGGATCGTTATCACAAATGGTTTACCAATCAAATCAAATCGTTTTACATCTAAATATGGAAATTAATGAGTAATTCTCTTCTCTGGTGCTTTCAAATAACCAATAACATTTTTATGAATAGCTTTGTGTGTCTTTTGGAATTGACTCAACATTTTCCAAATTACCTTTCCCTGCTTTGTTTTCACATAAAATTATACTTCTTTGGAATTCGGAAGCAATAAGTGATGTTTAAGCTTGCTCAAAAACATAGCAATATTTAATAATTTACAACCAAATGCCAGGCACGCAAGAACAACTATATTTTTACCATTGTGGATATGAATCCATATTTCAAGAAATCGCCATTATATTTCATTGAACCTGGAAATAGTTCAACATGAACAGGTTGTCAAAAATGAATCTAAACTCTTGTCAGAAATAATATCAAGCTAATGTTTGAAATATTTCAAAGCGGATTTATCGTAAATTGTTGGATTGAAAGGTGCTTGTACGATGAAATATTATTTCCATTGACAAAACACGTTATCCCTCACAAATTCTAGGTGTATGAGATTTTAAGGAGACACTTCATGTGGTTTAAATAAACAGAATCTAATATCACTATAATATGGACAATAATATCTTATATTAACCAAGCTCAGAATAAAACCTGACTGCAATACATTAAAGGTGTGTTCGGGAATAAATATTACTGTAATGCAGTCATATAAACATATCTTTTTTAATTTATAAAACATGTTATTATTCGGATCATATACCTTTTTCCCCACATGGGAAAAAACTTCACATTGTCAAAATTATATTTGCAATATCAAAATAGAGGTGAAAATTATATAAATATATAGTGTGACATTATATACACACCTGGGCAAAAAAAAGAGGCTTACATAATTTATATCATATATTATGACAACATTTATTTTAAAAATTTTACAAATTTTTTCAAACAATATATCATTAACTAAATAAAAAATATTAATAATGGATATATTTTCATTTGGCCAATTTAAGCAACTTGAGCCATTTGGGTAGGCTATATGATATTCTCTGACAATGTTCTGTATTAATGATTTTTCATTCTTTCTCGACTGCTTTCTACAGTTGGTCAAGAGTATTGAAATTTTTCTAGGCTAGTTTTGCCTTTATGTATGTATGCCCATATATTCTCAGTGGGATTGCCGATTGTCAGGCTAAAACATAACCGGTACACCTTTTTTTTCAACCATGCTTTTGTTGTTTTTGCTGTGTCTGCCGGTGCATTGTCCTGTTGGAACAAAACATATCCGGTTTTTTATATCGACATTTAAATGTCTCTTAGTCATTTTATTTATAACTTGAATTATTAAAACAAAAAGAACAAAGCACCAAATTACATACATATTACGTGCAATAGTTTAAATATTAAAAATGTAATAAATGTTAACCAATTTAAACATTTTTATAAAAATGTTTTATTTTGTGTAAGCCTCAATTTTTTGTCCAACTGTGTACATAAAAACTGCAACTGAACACAAAATCTGGGTATTTGGAATTGTAGATACCTGTCATGAACCATCAAAAATATATCTAAAGGTAGTAAAAAATAGAAAAGCAGACACTGTACTACCAATAGTTAAAAGTGTATGCCGATAGATTACAGTTATTTTAAGTGATCAATGGAAAGCTTATAATGATACTGAAAAATTTGGATTTCGTCATTTGAAAGTCAACCATTCATTATATATTGTAGATCCAAAAACACATTGGAAATACAGAAGCAATGGAATCTTATTGGGCAAAGGTTTAACTGTGAATTAAAATTTTAAAAAGGTATATTAGGAGATAAGATCGGCTTGTATCTGAAAGAATGAATGTGGAAGGATAATGCTTTCAACGATGATTGGAACAATCTGTTAAATCTAATAAAAGTTTAATTATTGGTATTTTATTTTGTTATTGTCTTATAATATATTGGTTTAATTTAATTTCTATTGGGGGGAGAAAGGTTAAAGATCCAATTATTATCATTATATTTGGTTTTAACAAATCAGATTTTTTTCGAAAGAAATTTTAAAAAACATTCATGAAAGAATTAACGTGTTCATATATAAAAAATTTGACCAAAATAAAGCAAAATTAATCAAAAACTTTTTGACACAAGTCCCATGATCTAAACGGAATATAAATATGTCCTTCGTTTGAAAGAATTCTCTGGTTTCTTAGAATTATATTATGAAACCTTAATTAAAATCTAATTGCATCTTTATTTTTCATAGACACAATGACGTCATATTCAATGAAATATTGTTTGCCTTTTTAATATTATTCTCATCAAACAATCTTTCCTTCGAAAGCACATATTCCATTAAGATTAAAGGATTATTTAAGCCCTTATTATTAATTTTTTATCATATATTTACATTCAAGTCTCTCATTCTTTTCTTTCTATTGTTGTAAATCTTCTTAAGTAATGAAATTTAATTATCATTTATTGTATCATAATATATTGTTAATTATAATTTTCTTTGTGATTAAGGTTATTATTATTATTATTATTATTATTATTATTATTATTATTATTATTATTATTATTACTAAAAATTTTATAAATAATAAAAAGTAAAATTTTATTAAAAAAATTTCAACCGGAAAATGTGAATATTAAGAATGGATATACTCCATTGTAACATGAAAAAATCATTAAAAATTTTATCAAATATTAAATTAATGAGGAAGGATGACCCTGTTTATGTAAAAAATTAAATATTATTTTTCACAAACATTAAATTTTTATTCACAAATTTTTTCAACGAAAAATATTTTAAAATATAAAGATTAATCAAAATTTTAATAAATATTTATGATTATTAACAGGACATATTTATTTCAACTATTATTATTATTAATATTATTATTTTGTTTAAATATATTGAGTCATTTGGATTTACTTTTATAATATATTAATTTTTATTAATCTCCTTAATTTCTTTTATTTGTTTTCCTTTTTAATTTGAGATATTTCTATTCATCTCCCATGTTTGATGTCGGTGGAAAGTATCTTCACTGATGCACTAAGTTAATCTTCTTAAAGTAAAGATTAAAAAAAACAAATATTTCCAAATGGTTATCAAAAAAAGTTTTCGTCTGAGACTTTCTTATGTAAAGATTGTACATGTGGTAAGCAAAAGATATCACAGAGAAAATAAATAAAATCTTTAAAACAACATTGTGACAATCAATTATTAACAATAATCGATTTATTCTTTTATTCTTAATTTTCAACGAAATAAAATAATAATAATAATAATAATAATAATAATAATAATAATAATAATAATAATAATAATAATAATAATAAT
>JBBMKC010251730.1:0-10310 GCA_037834085.1 Bipalium vagum | reverse complement strand
CAACTACTGCTATAATGAAAGAGATGAAAGGAATGATCACGAAAGAGTTTTCAGGAAATAACAGAAAAATAAATAAATAAATCAAAACAATCTCACCAAGAGCGACAAAGGGTCCCCTGGTCGCCCTCTAGGTCCTTCTCAGGTCACCTAGGGGTTCCCTTGTAGAATCCTCCTGCGAAGTCATATCCACTTGAAATACCTTGAGGTCCTTTCTTCGGCTCATAATCCTTCTGAATCCGTAGTTTTCTGGTTGGCGCTTCCTCGAATTTTCGTTCTCCGTATTATCGTCTCCGTATTATCGTCTCCGTATTGTCGTCTCCGTGCTAGCGTTTTTGGGTAATATAATTATTTTTATTATTATTACTAATTAATATTTTTTTAATATTATTATAATTACTATTACTTTAATATTATCATCATTATTATTGCTCCAAAATCCAACAAGTGGAAAATTCAGGAACTGCAAGACATCGAAGTCATCTCCCACCCAACATATAGCCCAGATCTCGCTCCTTCTGATTAACATATGTTCATTATCCAACATTATTCAACTCACCACGATAGTTATCAATGTAATTTAATTATTTTTATATATTTAACATTTATTTTTAATGTTAGGGTAATTCTAAGGACGATACATGAATTACAACTTATATTTATTTTACAAAGAACTTTAAAGTTCATTCAGTGGAAAAGTTTAAGAAAAATTAATAAAAATAATGATTGAAATTGTTAAAATTATCGATCTGGAAACAACCTCTTCTTTTACTTTGAGAAATTTAACAAAGATGAAAGAATTAGAAAAGGTTTTTGCCAATTATTTTGTTTGGTCTGATGGCAATAAGATTAAAAGTCAGACTCCAGAAATTATCGGTCAGCTACCAGAGATGGTGAGAAGATATTTTTATTTACTTATCATCAAGTATCGCAAGAAGTCTAAACAGAAAAACATGCACCCATAAAATAGTTCAACAAAAACATATGGTTACGAATTCGGCATTCAAAGAAATCTCTTTCTTGTAGGTAAGTCTTATCAACAAATTCTCTGATTGATTTCATTGATAGCAATATGCTAAAAATCCTTAGATTTATATAAAAAAAGAAGAATTAACGAAAAAAATTAAATTACACGGTTTGAAAAAGATAAAAATATTTGTAAAATAATGACGATTTTATCTTAATAAAATTTTTAATAATATCGAAAATATATTAAAAAATATAATTATATATTATCATAAAATTTACATTTTAATTTTAATTTTAATATTAATTAATTAATTAATATAAATTAATTACGCAAATTTTTGTTCAGAAATCGATTTCGACACTGAAAAAGCCCCATTTCCATGTGTTGTGTATATTTATATTCTATGAACAAAAATTAAATAACCTATCCTGGACTCTATCTTTTAGGTGATGTATGTCGGTTTTTATATATATTGATGAAATAAAAATATTATTCAATATGGCAAAATTACTATTATGAAAAATCTGAAATTGGTATTTTATTAACTTAATTTATTTTTCCTTTTATTGTTGAAAAATACTTTCTTAATCGAATCATTACAATATTTTGTGCTAAATCATAAAGAAATTGAATATTTATTTCATTAAGCACAAAAGAAAATATATTTTATTTATAATTTTAAATCTAATGTTATTTTTGTATAAATCGAATATTGTTTTAAATTATTCTGATAATGTACCAAAGAAACCTTTTGAAGACTTTAATCACCATGATAAATCGTCAATTTAATAATTGAAATAAGTAAATTTATTTAGGCTTTTTAATAATTGACAAATATAATAATAATATATAATAATATATAATAATGATAAAATATATATAATAATATAGATGTATTATATATTGAGAAATATGATAAAAATCAAATAGAGGGTTTAATTAGGATTAATAATAAATAATATAATAATGAGATTTAAAAAATTAAAAATAATCATTATTAAAAGTTAAATCAGTTCGTTATAAGAAACAATTAATAAAAAAACATGTAACTAAAAGGTTTTAGAAATAATTATTCTTAAAATTAAATATAAAGAAAAATTTTTTAACAAAATTTAGAAAAATCCATAAAAGATAATTGTATGGAGTGCATTGAGAATTCACCTGCACAAGTTTTTAAGAAATACGTTTGGATAAGCGAATTGTGGGAGGTTGGAGAGTTTGTTTCAAGAATATGTACTGGTTATTTTTTCTGTGGTCAGTAAATTCAGCGAAATCACAATATACAAACATGAACGATAGAGGTAATTAGTAAATAAAGCTCTTGCAGTGCACAATTATCAAGAAAATAATGTCATTGATTATGAAAATTATGCGGAAAATGATGAATTGATTTTAATTCATGAAGATGAACAATAAATAAATGTTTATGTAATAAATAAATAATTTGTTTAATTTTTGGTCGTTTCCAAATTTTTTATTGATCTACAAGCTTAGCTTATAATGGCGTTTTTTATTGGTATGCTAAAATACAACCCTTTCCTATATTAGAAGTCAGGGTGGCTTCTAATTCATCGATTACTTAATACAACCCAGGGCATTTTTTATAGAAAAGACTTAAAAATAGCAAATAGTAACAATTTATTAATAATTATATTTGTTAGGATTGTATTCCAGTCTAATTAATTACTTATTTATTGTTATAATTAGGAAAATTTAAAAATGGCACTTAAAAATGACATTTATTCAATAAAAAATAAAAATGGCATTTAAAATTTTTTAAAAAATAACTTATGTAGCAAAGTTTATTCATCAAATACATTATAACATTGTGAGAACTAATGATAAATATTATCGGTCTTAGAAATTCTTTGGTTAGTTAGCAGATTTCCTAAAATAGAAAAACTTCGCTCTACTACAATAGTTGCAGTTAGACATTTCATTAAATAAGAATATTCAATTGGAGATAATTCTTCTTTACTAAACTTTAGTAAATCGGATATTCTATTGTCTTCTAATATCTTATGGAGATAGCTTCTCAAATCTATTTGATCTAATAATAAATTAATGTTAAATATAAAGCGTCATATTCACTTTCAATATTATATTCTGAATCTTTAAACTTATCTAAAATATCAACTAAAACATAATAATTTTCTACTATTTCGATTAATTCAGAAATTTAGTTTTCATTCCTTAACACCTTTTTATTGCTTTTTATTAATATCTCATCATCTCCAAAATTATTAACTATAGATTTAATGACAGACAAGTTCTTCGAATAATATAAT
Organism: Bipalium vagum; assembly: GCA_037834085.1. NCBI lineage: Eukaryota > Metazoa > Platyhelminthes > Tricladida > Geoplanidae > Bipalium > Bipalium vagum. Next base: position 7,055 of record JBBMKC010251730.1, on the reverse strand, counting down.
GCAGCTTTCAGCCATGATGACCATCGAGTGACGAAAAACGTTTGGAGGCTTTTCTATATGTTAGTTTGATATATCAGGTTGAACGTATAGTTCTTGCCAAATTTTAAACAAAAATAAAAATAAAAATTTTTTTAACAAAGATATTTATTTCCATTTGTTTTCATTATTTTCAACAACTTGTCTCCATCTATCGGGTAAATCATCGATATCTCTAGCAAAAAATCTTTGGATTTGGACTCGAAAAAAGTCACAAAAGCCGATTTCACATCACTCGAATCAACGAATGATCCCTAGTCCAGATACTTTTGCAAGGTACGAAATAAATAGTAGTCCAAAGGAGCAATATCAGGCAAATATGGAGAGTGATTAAGAACTTCCCAACCCAGTTCATGTACCTACCGATGGGTTTTGATTGCAACTTGTGGCCTTGCATTGTCATGGTGTAGAATAACACCCTTTCGATTGGCTAAATTCGGACATTTATTTCGTATTTCATATAAAAAATTGTCAATTTTTCACAGTACAGATCGGCTGTAATTGTTTTACCAGGAGGTAACAATTCAAAATGTACAATTCCCTTGCGATTCCATCAAATAGAAATAATGGTATTTTTTGCATATATTTTCGGTTTTGATGTGGTAGGAATTGGTTCACCTGGTAAGACATATGCTCTTTTACGCGTGAAATTTTCCATTTTTCGTCTCCGGTTATCAATCTGTCAAAAAATGGATCGTTTTCGTATCGTAAAAGGAGAGAAGAACAAGCAAAAACACGATCCATTTTGTTTTTTTCTGTGAGATCATGAGGTACCCATTTAGACCATTTTTGAATAAATCCTAGTTTATTAATATTGATTGTAATAGCTGTTTGTGAAACCTGGAGTCTCTTCGCTAATTCTCTTGTAGTAGAAAATGGGTCTGATCTTAATTCAGACTTCAAGATGGCGTCATCAGCAACAGAAGGCCTGCCTGAACGTGGTTTATCTTCCAAGCTGAAATTTTCATTTTGGAATTTTTGAAACCAGAACCGAACTGTTCTATCTTTTACAGTTTCCTTTCCGAATACCTCTTGCAAATTTCTGGTTGCCTCAGTCACACTGTTCTTCTTCTGAAATTCGTACAAGATACAGTGTCTTATATGTTCTTTGTCATAATTCATTTTAGCGCTAAAAATAGTAAGATAATTTAGATAAACAAATGATTTCTTTAATATAATTTAATACATTACTCATCAAATGTTAATATATAAGTTTATTGTAATGCAACGTTCAACTTATTATATTAGAGTGAAAGATTTAATTCAGTAACCTCTTGGTTATTGAGTGTAGAGTGAATATTACTTTTACATTTTCTCGAAATCTTTTCTTTAAAATATGCCTAAATAAACCTTGTAATATAGTTTATTTGCTTAAACTTATTTTATAAACCTATTGGTTTTGTTTGCTACTCGGATCAATAAGTCTGAAATCTCAATTAATAGATAATGAAAAGAACAATGTTTTACAATTAAGATAATGGAATCAACAAAAAATTTTCTTTGTTCACGCTGGCACTAATCTCACGGTCCGATATTTAGAAAAACTTGAATAGTTCCACGAATATTTATGTCTACCGATTTACTGTCCCCAATTATCGATATGGTTCGGATTTCAAAGTAATATGATGCAGATACTGAAAAGAACCAAACTCTTTAAGATCTCCTGGGTATAAGCTGAGTTTAGGTTTCGTTTTAGTGCTTTTTTAAAATTTGATTTCATTCAAAATTATTTTTTTAGGTATGTGTAATTTCTATTTTGATTTGCTTGATAAAAATGGCTCGAACTAAAAAAGTACCTTTGAGAAATTCAACAAATGTCACAACAAAATATTTATTCAGATAAAATCAGTTAATTAAAATAATTTAATCAAAACAATATTTCACTGAAAATCAATTAATTAAAAACAAACTACATTAAAATCAATAATAAGAATTAAAATAAGAAAAGAAATACCAATAAGAACAATCTTATGGTTTGTCTTCGGCTTAAATTCTCGATTTATCAACTGACCCTTTACGGTTGCTCACAGATAGTCCTCTGATGGTGTACTAAAACATAATCCAAAGCAAACGGCAAACATGAATGAAAATGTTTGAATAATAATTTTCTGAATATTGTTTCTCAGAATAAAAGTAGCTTCTACGAATAAAGTTTTCTCTTTTGATAATAAATCTCTTTTGCGCGATACTTAATAACAAATTTCTTTCTGCTTTTATACTTTTTTGGTTTTCTTGTTAGATTGGTCTTGACATGGATAGTATTCTGAAAATAATCTCAAAAGCCTAAAACTCCTTTAAAAATCTTAAAATTTCCTAAAATTCCAACTTTTTCATTTACCTTTATTTTATAATTATCATTATTGTTTTTAAATTTCCGTTTTTAAAAGCAAAATTACTTTTAGTTTTTTTATTTTAATTAACTTTAAAGTTGGAATATTTCTGTAATTAATTAATTTTTTTAATTTCCTTTTTAATTAAACCTTTAATAATAATAATAATAATAACAATAATGATAATAATATTATTATTATTTTGTATATCCTTTTACAGCCTTTCTCAATATTATTTTATCTTCTTTACTGGGCTTTATCAAGTAAATGTATTGGGTAAACCCAACAAAATAATTTTCCTAAATATTTATATTTTTTTCACCAATCTATTTTAATATCTTTTTAATTTCAAAATAATCTTTTCTCAAACTCTCCGATATAATTTATATGTAGTTTTTAAGAATCTTTAGTACTGTTTAGATTAATTTCGTAAATCCTATTTTTTCGTTTAGAATTAATTATATTTCACTTTTATTAAAAATTAAATTTATAAAACATTTTTTCATAAAAAATCAATAATAAATATTTTAAATGTATACCGCAATTAAATGCGCGCAGCTGATTACTTTATTGGTTAGTAAATACCCAATAAAAATAACGCTCAAAAGAGAAATGTTTTCTATTTAAATAGACTAAATTAAATATTAAAAAAATTATTTTATCAAAATAAAATTTTAAATGAATACTTTCAGTCATTGCATAAACAACAACCAAGAAAACTTAAATTATCCGTATTCTGTTGCATCAACTCCATCATCATCATTAATGATGATGGAACTCACAAATCTGATGCCATCCGGGAATTTAGGCTTAAATTTTGGTTTCATAAACCCTTTTCCTTGGAATCCCACAATGATGCATCTAGAAAAGCCACCGTATTCTTATATTGCCTTGATTGCAATGGCAATTCGAAATACACCAGATAAGAAGATTATGCTAAGTGGTTAGAAGTTGTAATAATCTTATTTATAATTTATAAATATAATTAAAATTTTAATAATAAACATGATTTTTAATAAGTCAATTTACACATTCAATTTTTATATGAAAATCGATCGGTAATAATAAAAAGTTATCTATACAACATATTTATCTTCATTTATTTTATTTTTCCATATTCCTTGTTTAAACTTCATTTTTTTAAATTAATTTTTATAAATATTAAAGTGAAGATGAATAATTTTTCTGAATAATTTATGTAATAAAACAAATAAATTTAAAAGATATTGCATGAATTCAGTTTAAGATCTAGATCATCTGATTCTATAGTTTTTTAATTAACTTTACTTCATGGATGTTAAATCAAAAATAATAAAACAATAAATTAATTCGCATTTTGTGTAAAAATAGCCAGGAATTGGTTAAAAAGATGTTCGGTAACCTTTGAGCAAATGTGACATCCCTTTTTGCAGACAAATATCTCACCCTGAAAAAAGGAGAAAAAATTTGCAATCTCGAATACTTTTTATAAGAGATATAATGGATTTTTCGGTTCATTTCAGATTGCTACACCATTTGGGTTCTAGGATAAGTAGAATTATTTTTTGGTAATACTGATCCAGAGAAATTTTCATTCGACGGATATCGAAGTTTTCATAATATTTAACTTTTATTTTCTTTCCTTAAATGTTCTAAAATTAAAATTGTTTCATGATATTTTTTTCGTTTGCTTTTTCCTTTTTATTAATTTTTTGGATAGACAATTTTTAAATACAGTTAATTATTAGAGTAAGAAAACGCGACTGTTAAGGGTCTGGATGTGAGCTTTAAAGGAGGGGGATGTGAGAATAATTTATAATTAGTCGGGGGATGAAGTTCTGCGGTCAGAGCAGTCCATGCGCATGTGAAAGGTCCCAGGTTTGAATCCCGTGTTCTCCAATTAATTTTTAACTAACAATTTGAAATTAATTTAAATCTTAGTCTAAAATTCTCTTTAAACATTATAATTTAATAATATAATTCTATTTTAAAGTTTATTACATAAAGTAATTTCCACCATTATTGATATTCTACTTTCATCTTTGTGATAAGGATTCAATGTCATCTCTGAAGATCTTCTTATTTTTTGTTTCACATAAATCTTGATAGTACTCTTATCTTTGATTATGAGCTAGATTATCAAAGCTAGAAATTAAATCACAATCTTTGACAAATTCGCAACTCACCTGCTATGTCCGTTCTTACATGAGGAAATTGGAGAAAAGATGTTTGAGAATTTGGCTAACTTGTGCAGCTCAGGAATACTGGCAAAAACCATTATCCTAAATAGTCGCCTAAACAAAAATCCTATGAACGAGCACCTGTGCAGTACAGATGAATGGTACTTTATTCAGAAGTATCGGACTAATGATTTACCAACACATAAAAAAATGAAAAAAGCCGGCAACTGTAGAAATTGCTATGGGAAGGAAGAAACTGCCGCACAAGCCTTATTCAGCTGCATCTATATAATTGTACGAAAAAGGCACAATGATGTACGCGATATCTTAGTTGATTTTGTTGTCCACACTTAAAAAGAAATGGGAAACGCACGTTGAAAAGAAAGGAAATTTTTCAGGAAAAACTTAATTTCTGATATACAATTAGTAAATAAGAGGCTTAAAAGATACCTAATTATAGACGTCAAAGAAATTTCTATCAAGGGCAATGACGAAGCAAACAAGCAAAAATATCAGATTTTGTTGGACGAAACTCAAACCGAAGAACATGGTATTATGATATCAGAACATTTATAATCGAAGCCGAGGGTTAGTGGATACCATCAAACTACCAAAAACTTATAGCATTTGAATTTAAAATAGCAGAAATTAATTCAATTATGGATAAATGTGCAGCCAGGACGATCATTAATACCCATAATATCTAGAAAAAATTCATAGCCACAGCAGAGACAAACATTTAAACCCTTTCCGGTGTCAATGACAACCATATCTTTGATTTTAAATAAATCACTATTTTTGTTTGTTTTTTTGTGTATGTGGAAGGAGCTCCCAGCCAAACTTCATAATCTTTTCATTAATGATTTTGGCCACTTGAAAGGGACATTGTCTTCCTTTTTTATTACACGATTTTTTATTCAGTAGCGCCGACCGTTTCTTAGTGCCTGTCTCAAATGATTTAATTTCTTGCCAATATATTTTTTGATCAGTAAATTTTTAGTTCATATTTAACAATTCATAGTATATTACCCCATTCATGATCCACCAGATACAAAATTACTTTCTTCAGGTATTAACCTTTGCTAATGTGTATAAGATTAAAAAAAACCTCTGTTGACTATGAAGCATTTAAAAACCAGAATTAGATTTTACAATTGGGTAAAGCATAATTTCAAAACAGAAGATACGAAAAGCATACATTTTTCGGATGAAAAAATATTCAATATGAACAGAGTCTATATGTCCAAAATGACAGAATATGGGCAGTTACGCGTGTTGATGCTGATAATAAAGGTGACATTAATCAGTAAAGGAAATCTCCACAAGGATTAATGGTTTGGCTGGCTGTATGTTCCAAAGGTTTTAATCCAAGAGAATTAATTTACAAAAAACAATTAACCAGGACACTTATATTAAAAATACTCCCAGTGCCAAAGAGTTATAGAAATAATGTTTATGGGAATAATTGGACATATCAACAAAGATGTGTCATACGGAACGAAAATCAATTGAATGGTGTTTTCCTAAATATTTCAAACTTTTATTACAAAAAATCGTTGGCTTCCTAATTCATCCGATTTAAATCCTTTGGATTATTGAGTTTGGGATGATTTTGTTCCGAGCATCAGGTCGGATTGAATAACATCCAAAAAGAAAATGATCAGCAAACTCAAAATCTGAATTTTTAGAATTAAGAATGTTTACAATATCAATTTTTTTTATCAGAATCATAGATTAAATCTCTTTGAAAATTAGATAAACATAAAAACAAATAATAATTACAAAGGGACACATCTGGACCATACGATGAATGAAGAAGTTTTAATTTTTAATTCTTTTAGTGTTTCTTGAGCAAGTTTTGAACTTTGTGATCTTGTGTTGTCCTATAACAAAAAGATACCTTTTCTGTTTACTAACGAAGTTTGTATTTTCGACAATTTTGAATAAGCACGCCGTAATCTGATCATATTAAACTTTGCCATTAATTGTTTGATTAGTTTTTAAGAACTAAGCATAAACAACATGAGTTTCACCAATGCTCATCAAAAGGTTTTAAGAGAGATTTCTTGTTTTTGGCTTTTGACAGGCTTTGATCCTTTGGATTTCCATTGATTCATTCGGGATTGTTAAAGTAAACTTATTTTTCATCGACTGTTAGATTTTGTCTATATGAAAATTTCAAACATAGACTAACCCATGTTCTTAGAAAAAATGGAAATTTATTTATTTAATAAGTTGTAGCATTTCTCATAAAAATACATGTGTAAAAACCTGGCCATCATTTATTTATTTATCGATTTTATAAACTAAATAATCTTTGAATATAATATTTTTAAGAAATTTTTGTTAAACATCATACTTCAATTCTTATCAGGAAAAAATATTACGAAAAAAAATCAGGATATTTAAAAAATTGTTATATGGTAAAAAACCTGGCCAGCACTATATACAAGGCCGTCCATATGTTTTGGGCCACCCTGTAAATATCGAAATAATTGTAGATTACGAATTATATTAAAAGTTTTATGAT
>JBBMKC010251720.1:0-10310 GCA_037834085.1 Bipalium vagum | reverse complement strand
TTAGCTTGATAATTCTAAATCGGTCCCTCCTTGCGGACCCTGATCTAATCTTGGCAATTTAGGTTCGCCATTGTCAAGATTAGATCCTTTTTTGGAAATAATTAATTGCCCCTTTTTTTATTTGGATGTAATTTTTTATTAATTAATTAACTATTATTATTATTAATTTATTTCTGACCCTCTTGCAGTCTTAATAATTAATTGATAATAACCATTCTAAACTCTATTGCGGCCTCTACCATACTTCTACTTTTACAAAGGTTGGCAAGTATGTGTCCTTGTCTAACCCAACATATCTAAAATTTTATAAAAACGACTTAATAAAACAAATGTAAGTGGACTATTATACATTAATTAACAAGAATAAGTATTACAAAAACAATATTAATACATATTAGTCGAATAATTATTCTATAATAGTATCAATTATCTATCGGCAGCGTCCATGTAATGAATCGATCCCTTTCTCAAAAAATTCAACTGGTGGTTTTATAAAGAAGTTGAAAATCAAATTTTTTGCCACCCTGAATTGAAAAACAAACATATTTCTCATTACTAAATCGGTAATAGCAATATGAACACAGAGGTAGACACATGGCAAACAAATAGTATCACCATTGACAACAAGAAGAAATAGCTGCAGCATTTAAAGAAAACTCACAGCCAACAAAAAGATAAAGAGATCACTAAAAAATCTTGAGTAATAATAGCAATAATAATAATAAAATATAATTACAGTAGAGTTCACCTAATTCGAATTCCTCTGGGTTATAAAATACATTCGGACATAACAAATCTGATTTTAAAAATGAAAAATTCAACAAATTGAATTAATTTTTATTAATAAATGACAGCTTATTTGTTTGTCTGTTATTCTTTATCGACCTTTTTTCTACATCATTTGTCAGAACCATCAAAATTATCTTATTAAAACTATTTTTTTAAAATCATTATTAGATTGTAAATATTTTTGAATGATATCTAAAGCCACTAAAGCTTCTTTGCTTGTTGGCTTTTCAATTACCTGATCTAATTTATCAATTTCATTCTCAACTTCTTTTTCACTTCGATTACTGGAAAATAAATCCACAATATCCGAAATTGATGTTTGAGCACTAGTTTGCAAATCCTCATCAATTTCAAGTCTTTAAATTTTACATCAAATTTTTTTATTTCATTCAATTGATTAAAAAGATGTTATATTTTTTAGCATTTTGGATTTCCGTATTTTCCAATTACCAAAGGAGAAATTACTTTACTCCTATCATAGAAACAGTGATTCTCTCTTTTTTACAACCATGAACTTTTACACCTTTAAAATTCAATTTTCGAACAAGAGTCAAAGGCCAAAATAGGTCAAATTCATCACAATTAAAAATATCAGATGGATGGTATTCACACAGTATACTACGAACAATATTGTTTCTGAGTATGATCACTGTATCTTCGTGAACAGAAGAACTCTCTCCAGCCAATTTATGACTTGTAATCTAATGTTGTGCTTTCCACCGATTTATCCAATTCATGCCAATTTATCTTCTTTTAATTCTTTTGCTAATTTATTTGCCTTTTCTTTCAAAAAATCACCGGTAAAAAACTCATCGGTAAATTCATTATGTCATCCCTATTATTATGCGTCAAGAGCCAACGTTAAATCTTGCGCTGTTAGAGCGTTTATGAAGTTTCGGGTCTATCAAACGAGCCTACGATCCATCATCTTCTAATGCGGTGAGAGTTTGTAGATTGTTTTATTTCTTTTACTTTTTGATAATTTAAATTTAATTCGATTTGATCTTAACGACTCTGTTAAATCATATTTGATTTATTGATTGTTGGTGATATTTTGCAATTTGAGATCCATTTATGGTGCGGACATTCATTCATGTATCATTGTGTTAAAAAAATAAGTTTTATCGTGATTGTTTTGATTCAATTATTTTCGAACACGTCATTGACACAAGTGAAAGGCTCAGTAAAATAACGAGCTAATTGTTGCGAAAGGTTTCATAGTAATATAAAGCGTAACATTACTGACATCTGTAATTGATCTCTGAAAAACTTTTGTACTTTCTGGAATTAATGTTTTATTAGCTAATTTTATTTCGCATTGAATTATTGAATTCTCAAAGCGTGCAAATTATAAAAATACCTATCAAATATCAAAGTATAGACCATTATTTTCGATGGTCTTCAGTCATCTTTTATATAGTTCTTGAATTCCACTAAGATACCACTGTTCCGATTTGGAAGAGAAATCTAAGCAGGCAATTTCCACACTTAAATCATGAGATATTTTTCGGCACCGTCTGTTCACCTTTTCATGAAAGTGTACATATGTTTGCAAATGGTGGACTTTAAAAATCCTAATTGTGCTGATAATTTCCGGGTAATAGTTCTTGGATTTTTTTCAACAGTTTCCACCAGAGCTATGGAATTCACTATGGATGGCCACCAAGAACCTTCTCTCCTTAACAGATTGGTGTCTCAGTTGAAAAACTTTTTAACAAATTTTGAGTTGTATGATTAGTGATACTATTCACACCTTCCACATCGTTGATCATTCGAACATTTTTTTCTGTAGTTTTTACGCCTTCCTTCCAATTATGGCACAAGAGCACTTGAAATCATATTTTGAATCCATTTTTAAAATTCAAATTTCACCTTAAAAATACTTATGGTTGTATTTAGTTTAAGACAGAAGAATCTTTTTACGTTCGATATATAAATTGATTTCTTGACTTTTATTAAATTAAAATGATTTTATGGGAAACATTAAAATCCTAAAACGAATTTTTTTTGGATACCATAATAATATTATAAATAGTAATATTAATACCAATATTAATTTTGACAAATTTTCTTTTCAATACACGAATTTGCTAATAACTTTAAAAAATTTATTGATTTTGATTCAATCCCGAAAAATGCAAAATCCCAGTTTCCTTTAATTATTAATGTGTATAATCTGTCTTCATAATATATTTTTTTAAAATGACGGGAATAATTTATATAAAATTCACAAAGCGGAATCTCATTAATAATCTGTTGAATTATTTTGATAATTGGATGATCAACTCCACAATAGTAATTCCATATTAACAAAAATCTTAGGACGAATTAAAATTTTAAAAATAATTAGAAAAACCATGGTACAAGATCTTAAAAATCTCAGGTAAAATGATTAATTGAATAATTACTTTAAAAATATTGACATACAATATGTAAGTATAACAACGGGATTGATAAATAATTCACATATATGATATTGTATAATAAATCGAGATACCACCATTTTTATATTTACTTCCGACATGATGGAAAGTATAAAATTAAAAAAATCACTTCAATAATACATCAGTTTTCACTTAACATTTAATAACAGCATTCAAATTTATACATATTATGTCAACAATTATATAAAATTAAAATTGATTTTCCAATTATAAATCGAAAAAAAATCAATTATTAAATCAATTTTTAATTATTATCATTAAATAATTATCATCACATCATAAAATTCATGTTTTGTTCAAAATATTTGGTGTTAGAATTATTTAGATTTGATCAGCTGATTATTCACCATCAAAACGTGAAATTGACTACTTATTACAAAAAACTTATAAGTAGGCTGTTACCTTATTTTTATATTTAGAATAATCTCTCATTGATTCGAGGATATCTGTTCTTGGGAAAAAAGAAATGTGAATATTACGAAATCATAAAATAGAAATTCTGAAAAAGTAAAATAACTATGTATTAAAAACATTCATGATAAAAGGGTTTCTTTGTTCAAAACCTCATTTCCCAAACGAAGTTTGGAATATTTGGGCAAGGCGGGATTGTCAAAGTTTTTCCGACGACGAAAATGCAGACTCAAATGGGTCATGATGTTACTGAAAATAACGTAGTTGAACTTGGATATACTGAACCGTACGGTTGCAGAGCTGCCTCGAGTGGCCTGACAGATGTGACAGCGAAAAATGCCTGTCCGTTTAACTTCACCATTTTGGTAACTGGTTTCCATGTCCATGTCGAAGTCGATTTTTGGTTCGAGATTGGCACCGAGAAATATTTTCTCAGCTCTGTGAACAATGCTCTTCGACCAAGTTTCCACACAGGTTCCCTTTTCGTCGCTGTTCAAATCGTTAAATGAGACATTGTTATTGTTGTGAGATAATTTGCAATCGGTTAGATGATCCAGAAACTGATTGTTGTCACCATTCGACGAATTTCCATCGTTGACATTTCCGCTGATGTTATTGGGTAGGGAATTATATGTGCTGTTTAATGAGAGAAATGCTTTTCTTTGGTACCTTTCCGTTATGATTTTAGCAGATCTTAATAATTTGATTCTGATTCCAGGAGAAAGTAAGAAGCGAGCAGGATTACTGTAAAAACGATCGTCGATATAGCTGTACATCTTTTCTGGTATCATAAGTAAACAGCATTCTCTAATGAAAATCTCGATTCTGTCAATGACTTTGTCATCGATATTTATAAAATCTATTTCGTCTTTTATGTCACATAATTCCAGGCATGAAATAAGTTTTTCTGACCCAGTGACTTCAAGAATAATTTGCTTACAGAATTCATCCATAACTTGATGAATTAAATATAATAAAAATCGTAAAAACAATCGATAAAAATTTATAATAATTAATCAATATAGTTTACTTAAAAATTTCAATTTGATTATAAATAAAGTAGTTAAAACAATTATTAATTAATTCTTTATTTTTATTTAATTAAATATAATTAAATTAATGAAGGTGAAAATCGCAAAAATTAATAAAGATTAACAAAATGTTAACATGTTTTGAACAGATTAAGTTTAATTATATTCTGATTGCATAATATTAAGAAATACCAATATTGAATAATATAATTATAATGTGTGATTGCATAAGTACATTTATTGTAATTTAGAAATTCTATAAATTTTAGTAAAATTAACTAAAATTCTATTTTTTTTAATATATTTATAAGTTTAGAATATTGATAACTTAACTAACTAAATAAATTTTATCTGAAAATAATTTTTATATTAATATTTAAAATCAATCCATAATATATTTATTTAAATTAATTTTTTTGTGAAACTGAAATTGTAATATTAAAAAATATTTACACCACATTGTTTATGATTTTTATTTTATAAGGATTACAGAAAGAAATATTATAAATATGTTATAAATATTACAAGGAAAAATATTATAATAAAATTAAAATATTAACATTTCTGAATTATGATGCTCATTCTTGTTTCTTTTAAATGTTTATAAAATCTTTTAAAAAGATGATTATTACATGTAATATTCTTTAGTTTCAATAGTTTATTAGTAAAAAATTAAAATTAAGAAATGATAATTGAAATCATATAAAAATTCATTTGCATAACTAAGAAAATTAAATTTCCAAATTCTAGTGTACATATTTTTCAACTTGTAACTAGAGATATTTTTATTGAATATCCTGATTTGAATAAAATGATAATGAAGATTTAAAAATTAATGATAAGTTAAAAAGCATATGATTTAACATTAATATTATTATAGTACTTAAACAGGTTAAGGATATTTGTTTAAATTAATCACAATATGATATGAAATTTAAAATTTTCATTATAGTATATAAACATATATATAGTAATTTTAAATTTCATGTATAGTTAAAGAAATTCCTAATTAAAATAAAAATTATTTTTAATTTGGTCTTGAAACCAATTTCAAGTTTTTATTTCATATAAAAATGATTACTATTTTATAAATATTATTGCAATCATCCCGTTTTAGAAAAGATCACATTCCAAAGCTAGTGAACGTGGTCCGCTTTCATTGGATCAACATGATGGTAACAAAATAATGAATTATTTCTTCAATTGATATTATTTTTATTACCAGACACTGAAAGCAAGCTTTTTAATTTTGTTCCTCCCTTGCATATTCAAAGAAAACGAGAAGTTTTGAACATTGTAATGAAATACATTGAACATAATTATCATGATAACTCGTCCAATGTTTCTCCCAAACTAAAAATAATAGACGTTGGCTGTGAGCGTGGTGCTTTCTTCCAATATTTTCAAACAGAATTGATCGGCATCAAAAACAAGTTTGACAGTGCATACATAGGTATATAAGAATATTATTTATATGATTTCTATCATTTTTTACTTTATTTATTGTATCTATCCATAATTGATTTATATCTATTTTTGACATTTTCTTGATTTGTCCAGTTAAAATTTTGTCGATTTTTTTCTCTTGAGGTATAAATTTTGATTAGGTTTTATTTCATTTCCAACCCTATCTCTGTTATCATCTATTAATTGATCTTTTCCGTCTTAAATAGGAATCGATATTTCGGAATTTACGTTGAGCAACGAAACAATAGAGAATTTGAAGAAATTCAGCATCGGAAATTCGGGTGACATTAGAAACGGTTCCGTTTCCGTAAAGCTTCTCCATGAAAATATTCTTTATCCCAGCGTTCACTTGGACCGGCCGGATTTACTCGTCATGATCGAAGTGTAAGTTAATCAATAATTTTTATTAATTTGAGTCATTTAATAAATAAATATTTTGAATTTCTAAAAATAAAACTATTGAGGTCAATTTTTGTTTAACTTTAAATTGTTTTTTAAATTAATTTTATCTGAATCTTATCGATTTTTATTTTTCTATCTATCTTTTATTTTTTTTCTTATTGACATTATATATTGATAAAAATGAAAATTATTATTATTCCGTAAATTGATTTGAATTCTCACGTTCATGTTTTCAGTATAGAGCACATAAAAATCGATGATGTCAATAGCAAGTTGGCTCAATCCATTTTCGGAGACATTTGTCCCAATGTCGCCATCATAACGACTCCTAACGCCGATTTCAATGAAATCTTCGGTTTGAAAAGTCGCCTGCAGTTCCGCCACTGGGACCACAAGTTCGAGTGGTCGAGGACCGAGTTCAAGTTCTGGTGTGACCAGGCGGTCTCACGGTTTCCCGAATATCAGTACGAAATCAGCGACATTGGAACATCGGAACAGTTCCCGCTGCACGGAGGTGGATCTCAAATGGCCATTTTTTGCCGAACGGTGTCTCAGTCGAATGTGACCTCACCCAATTTAATTGGCCAATCGACAATTGTTAGTAACGCGGGAAGATTTGTTTTGATTTTTTGTCATTTATATTGGGAGGTGTTCTGGTAAGTTGGTTTTTTTTGAATGAAGAAAGAAAGAAAGTAACCATGGATTCGGAAATTTGATAAATGTGTCGAAAATTTACAGTCAGGGGTAGAACATATTGATTTATAGTTGTTAGTTGAAAAGAAGAGATGTTGACAGAGAAAAGACAAAAAAAGGAAAAGAAATCAGGTGGAATTGAATGAGAACAAAGAGAGCCTGAAAATTTTGAAAAAGAAACTGGAAAACAGAGATAAGGAAAAAAGCGAAAAAAGGTAAATTGAAGAGGGAGTATGAATGGAAAGAGATAAGGAAAGAAAGGGATACAGAAATTGAAAAGAAGAATTAATTCAGCTTTGGGATAAGAGAAAGGAGAAAAATAGAAGACAGAACTAAAAAGAAATGAGAGAAAAAAATGGAGGAGAATAAATATAAAATTGATAAATATCTGAAATGAAGAAAGCAAAGAGAGGAAAACGAGATGTGTCAAAAGAGAAAGGTTGAAGGAAAAGATAGACATTTAATAAGAGAGAAACGAAAAAGATGGAAAAAAGAAAGAGTAAGGAGAAATGAAGTAAATAAAGAAAAATAAATTGAGATTATTCGTTCGATCGTCTAGATTGAATATTAACAGTTTATTTATTTTTTTTACTGCTCCTAATTAATCAAGATTTCGACATTATTTGTATATAATTGATTAATTAAAACAACATTATGTCAAGGAAAAAAATGAATATTGGTGGATTTTGTTTAAAACTGAAATTTAATTTTATCTTTTCTCAGTTTCTTCAGCATGCAGTTGCCGTAAAACTTTGTTTTTCCGTTCAGATTTACGAAAAAGAGAATCTGTTCACGGTGCTGTCTGAGTTGGATGTGATTCGTAACTTTATTTCATTCAAAATGTCTTTGTGGGCCACAGAGAAACATGTATCAATGCTAGGTGACTCCGAAGCAGAAGAGCTTCAGAAAGAGGAAGAAGAGGTCGATGACGAGTGTTCCACATTTCCTGACAACTACAGAGGCAAACGAACCAATCTTGGAGTGCTGGAGTACGATGACATGAGCGGATGCGAGCTGTTCAAAGTGTCCGTGGAAGTCGTGGAAAAAATAGTCCGACAACAATTTCCAAACACCGACGTCGACATTCATGAACTCTTGATGTAACATTTTCCGTTTGGCACAAATTCTTTAAGATGAGGGTGCTTTTTTCCAGGGACTGTTCCAGTTACAGCATTTATTTCAAAATGTCTGACGACCGCAAGTTCATCTGTTACGAAATCAATGGAGCGAGTGTCTACAGCGACGACGATTACGATGCAGCAGAAAAAGACAATTCTGAATTGAGGGGATCAGAGGACGAGGGTGGAGGAGACTGTTTGAAGAAATTCTCTAAAAATTTCGAAAAGTAAATGTGTGTTGCTCAAATAATAAAAAAACAATTTCCAGATCACCTTTGGTTACATTTTTATAATCCACTGGAGAGAATGCTGAAATAATTTGCTTTTAACTTAATTATAATTGATAATAAAAATATTTATAATCGATTATAACAAAAGATATTAAATAAATAACTCAAAAACATTTTGTGAAATAAAAAATTAAGAAAAACTGTCATTATTTCAGAGTTGACATTTCTCTTCAAATCATGACTGAGGTTTGTCAGAAAGAAGTTTATAGTTTACACATTTTTTCTTATATTGGTCCAGAAAATAACGGTTTTTTGTTAATCAATAACTTAAATTTTTTTGAGATATATGATTGAGATAAAGAAAAAATGTGTCTGAACCTGTCGAAATTCTACTTTCATTATCGATCAATAATTTTTATTACCACCTTTTTTTATTTTAAAATACAGTTGAGTCTCGATATAACGAACATGTGTGAAACAAATGGTTGGCCGCACATCATATATATACAAATTAAACTTTGATACAGAAAATTTTGATATAACGAAATTTTATGAAACATTTAAATTTACGAATTTTAAATTTACATAATATGTATACTTTGATATAACGAAGTAATTTGATCGGTCCCTTGAAATTCGTTATATCGAGACTGAACTGTAACAATTACCTGTTTCAGATGAACAAAATACAATTGCTATTTTAAATAAATCTTTACATATATAAAAATTGGATTTCAGGTAAAGATCAATTGAAGTAATTGATTATGAATATGAATGTAAGTAGTATATAAATGAATAAAAATATTATAGGGATACAAAAATTTTAAAGGTGGAGATAGTCTGATGATGATAATAATAGTAGTAATCAATAAAAAAATATTGTTAATAATTCATTTTAAAAATGAGAAAAATAATATTTTTTCTGGATTTTCAAAAATGTAAAATAGAAAGACTAACCAATGGACAAATAAAAAGAGTGCCAAAGTGAATCCAAAAAATCTTTAGGAATTGTTCTCTATCTTTCGATATTATTTATTATGATTAATTTATATGTTATTATAATTTTTTATATTGTGATCTTCAGCGTGCAGTTTCTGTGTGGAAGGATTGAGGACGTTGATCTGACCGAGTTCTGATTTTGATATTTTTCTCAAAGGGTTTTCAATTTTTACAGCTTTAATGGTATTGTCATCATGTTTAGTATTACTTTTTTTACTATTGTCATTTTGTGTATAAATATAACCGATTACTCAATATCTGTGGTATTTACTCTTTTCAAAATGATCCATAAAGTCAATATTTCAGTTTTTTTGTCTCGGGTAAAAAACTTTTTGGAACATGAAGAAAGGATCATTATTTGATGTGAATGTTCATTTCTCATAATCGATATATTTTTCTTAAAAGCTTTATTATAAACTTTTCTGATTATCTGAACGGAAAAACTATTTTTAAAAATCCTACTTTAAATAATGACAGTAGTAAAAAAACAAATTAACATCATCAGTAGAGCTAGGTTTTTAGGTGCAAAAAAGTGTTAAAAAGATGCAAAATAGGTGCATTATTTTAGGTGGAAAAGGTGCAGAAATAGGTGAAAAAAAAATAACTATAAAACAACTACGTTACTAAAATGATTAAAAAACAAAGTCCAGATACTAAATTATATTAAATTCAATTATCCATAAAACTATTATAATATACAATATTCATAATTTCAATATTTTTTTC
>JBBMKC010251709.1:0-10311 GCA_037834085.1 Bipalium vagum | reverse complement strand
GAATCCAATCGAAAATCTTTGGCAAAGGGTTGGCAATATTATTTCTAGAAGCAAACCCAAGAAAAAAATAGAATTATATGAAGCACTGCGTAATACGTCGTCAATTAACCGAAACCTCTTTCCTTCAAGCCGGTTTTTGATATTTGAAAAATAAAAAATCAAACATCTCTAAGTCTGGAGAATAAACTGGATGTTGAAGCAAATCGTACTGCAATTCATGCGATCTTTGTTTACTTTTTCAGTATCGGTGAACAGGTGCATTGACATGATGGAAAAGCACTTTTTTCTTCAAATGAGGTAATTTCTTCAATGTTAGCTTTCTCACAAACTTTCACTGGAAGATTTTCCAAAACAATATCGTGGATTATATCGATCATTTCTGATGTAGTCACCTCTTTCAAACGACATGATCGTTGTTTTTCAATTTTGCTTGTTCGAAAATATTTGAATTTAGTGAGCCATAAAATATCAAGAAGCAGATTCACCGTAATATTTCTTCAGCTTTCTTGATGTTTCTTTGAACGTTTTGCCTTTTAAAATTTAGTATTTAATCACTAATAGAAACTCATTCCCACCATTTTTCATAGAATTAAAAGATTCATTATTTCAAACAATGTAAACAGAAAACCTAACCCATTAATTAATATAAAAATCTTATTTTATTAAATTTCTTGATTGTACTTCTCAATAAAGAAGTTTATTTTATTTTTGGGACTACTTTAGTTTGTCAGATAGCTCATTTATCAATTTATCATCGTATGATCATATTATTAAATTGATTTTATTTGTATAATTAAGACTTACAAGTGTCACCTTTAAAGACTGGAGCAATAATTATTTTATAAGTCTCACTGTATTAATAAAATAATTACCGTTTTTAAGGAATGTATAAAGAGAGTTGAATAGGCATTGAAAGAAAGCTCAAAGAAAGCGACAAAAGTGTATCTCACCTCGAGCATATTTCCAAAGACGAATAATAAAAAAATCGAATTTTCATAAGTATTTATCAACCCATCATTACATCTTAAGAAATAAGGATGAAAGATTATGTGATTTGGCAACCACATCAAATGCTGAAAGAAAATGATTACAGCGCCTCACATTTCCAAGCTCAAATTTTCACATTACCAATGAGGATACATTGTAATTTATATATCATGAAGGACTAAAAATATTTGATTACTGATTATGTTGCCTGTAGTGCTAAATTTTGACATTACATTTTGTGTTGATAGCTTTAAAGTTTTGCTAAAATCTTGATAGAATACTTGTCTTTTCTATAAAAGATGCATTATTTTCTAAAAAGAGGAGATTTAATAATAATTCGGATGTGTTTATTTAAAGAGAATGGTAATACAAATCTTCACTTGAAAGGTTGAATGGGTATTTTTCTGATCAGTAAAGGAATGAGATTGGGTGAGTTGCACAACAATATAAAAGCAGAAAAAACTTCAATAAAAGTCAAAGCTCAGTAAGAAAATTAGAAAACACTTTAATCATCTTCACTATCAGACAAATCGTCATCTTCAGCACTACGATTTGATTCTAATAACGCATCATGTTTTGAGAATTAAGGGTATTGGTAATGTCACAAATCTTAAAATTTCACAATGAATTTAAGCCTAATGACATCCTAATATTTCCTCAACCTATCACGTACTTGGCTTATTGTTGATCCCCTTATTCCTCTTTTGAGGGTGAGGTCAAAATGTGGTTGTAATTGACTTGTCCAACCACCAAGAATGATAGCTAAGTGGATTTTCAAACCAAAAATGTTTTTTATAGTAGTTGCAGTTCTATGAACTGTATTTTAGTCCCAAGCCAGAAGAGAAGCTTTTCTAAAAAACAGGACGCTTTGATCATACATTTTCTAATCACAGTTTCTTCAATTTTAACTAGAAAACAACTAAGACAATAAGTTTTTATAGTGTCTTTAAAATTTTTATTAATTACTATTAGGTTGAACCTGTTCGTTTATTTCAACTGAGTTTTTTGTCCCAATTCTGGTTGTATTCAACAAACCATTATGAACTTTACGAAAGCTAATTATCCATTGCACATAATTTTTTTTACTGAACTAGTTTAAGATATAATGATGTCCCATAAAAAATGACCGTTTCTGATATATCAACATTAAAGCTGAATAACGTTTTTTAAAAATAATTAATTAACTATTGATTTTTTGTATAAAATTTTACGTAAATTGCTTAATAAAATGGTAAGATTAAATTTATATATATATGTTTTATTATTCATTTTAGCGCTCAATTAAAATGTTTACAAAATATTAAATTCTTGTAATTTCTTTACATTATTGGAAAAGACAGCTGTCAGCTGCTGAATCCAAAATGCTGCTGTTTTTCAAAATTCAATTCCGGTGGCAACAGCATCCAACGTGCAATAGGTTCTGGAAGACCTTAGGTCTTCAAAGAAGATGATCTACTGGATTCTATAGAATCAGATCCTTCTCAATTGACTCAAGAATTATCATCTGAAATAGGTCATTCAAAATCCACAATTTATCGTCACCTTCGTACTCTTGGCAAAAAATACAGAGCCCCTCGAATGGACCCACGTCAGCTGACAGATGGGCAAGTTGATAAACGATTTCAAATTTGTAAAACTTTGTTGGATAATCCATTAGACAAGCTTTTTTTCCAAAGAATTGTCTCTATGGATGAACAATGGATCTTCATTAATAATCCATACAAAAAATATAAATAGTTATCAGCAAACGAGTCACCTAATGGCAAGCCTAAAGTAGATAGATTTTGAAAGAAGTACATGATTTCCGTTTTCTGGAACTACAACGGAATTTTATTTTTTAAAATTCTTCCAGTTGGTCAAAATATTAATTCAGAAATTTATTCTGCACAATTGAATCGACTTCACAAGATTTTCATAAAAAACATTCTGCTTTAATCAACCGGAAAAGAGTTCTATTGCAAGCTGACAACGCAAAACCTCATACCTCAAAGAAACCAACGGAGACTCTTACCACATTCTCCGTACTCGCCTGATGTTGCAGCATCAGAGTTCCATTTGTTCCGCTCCATAGCACATTTCTTGCGAGGAAACCACTTTGAGAACATGGATGACCTGGAAAAGTGCCCATCGGTGTTTTTTGACTCTAAATCTAGAGTATGGTATGAAAATGGAATTCTCAAAATTGCAGAGCGTTCGGCTCTTGTGTGTGAGAACAATAGATTTTATTTTAGTTCATAATTATATAATGTACAATAAAAATTTTGTGTTGTATTTATTGAATTAAAACGGTCATTTATTATGGGACACCATAATATTTACTTTGCGGATATTTTAAGTTGAACTATGGAATTTATTAATAAAGGTGTACATTACCGATATCTGATACTTTTTGTCCTACAATCATGGTTTTAAAGCTGCACAAGCGAAATTGTGAGTTATTTAGAAGTGGTGAATATATTTCAACTACCGAAAACGGAAACAATGGATAAGCAAAAGCGGATCAGCAACGTGTTAAGTTAATAAAGATCTCCATGTTCATCAGACAATGATCAGTGTATGGTGGGACTGGAAGGATTTCATTTATTTTGAAATGCTACCACATAATCGCACAATCAACCAGGAACTCTACCTAGACCAATTGTATCGTTTGAATCAAGTCATTCAAGAAAAGCGAATAAGCCCCAAGGGCCAATTAATTGTGTAGCACGACAACGCCTGACCATAGACAGCCCAGCTTACAAAGACGGCTATCTAAAAAACTCGGTTTGGAGGTTTTGACTCCATAGATATTTCAATCTTTTTCTTTTCTTTCTAACCAAATGCACGACTTAACATTCAACAATGATAAATTATAAATAAAAATAAAGAATTGAAAATCCTATAAATCTAAAATTTGATTTGATTAAAAATAAAATTTATGGACATCAAACATTTTGATGTTAATAATATTGATTAAATAATATATTGTTAATAATATTGACATCAAATAAAATTATTATTATCTTTGTATAAAATTACGACAGACATATTCACAAGCCTCGTTTGTTGAGAAATAAGAAAATCTCAATAATTTTAGTAAAATCGCTTAAGACGAAATCAATAAATAGGAAAATTGAAAAATAGAAAATTTATCAAAATAATTTAAAATTTTAGGAAAAAAGAAGTAAAAATTATAAAATCTGCTAAAGAAACTTACATTAAAAGAAAAAAAATCGTTGAACGTTGAAAGGGTGAAAGCGAAAAAGGAAAATGAAAAACTGCCATTGTAGAAATGAAAGAAATGAATGTTTTTTGTCATAATGCAATATTCGTTTACTGTAATTATCTGAAATGTAATTTTGCGAAATTATATCAGCATTTCATCTGAAAATCATAAAGAAATATATAAAAAATAAATTTTCCATGGAAAATACTCGGGAAAATGATTTCCCTAATTACAATTTTAATTTCTTTCTAATTTTTTGACAATATTTTACCAAGAAAAAATTAAATTATATTCTGAGCTTTAAGCTAAACAATGAGATTATCTTCCTCACATTTGCAAATAAATAAAAAAATTGAAATATATTTCAATTTCATTAAGTTTTCCATATATTTCCAATTTTCATTTTTAAAAAATTAAATATTTGCCGTTTTAATTTTAATTATTTTCCGTTTTAAGGAATCGGTCCATAATTTATCTCTTCATTTGTGCATTGTTAAATAGTTTTAATCAACTCTGTATTATATTTATTTTTATATTATTTCTTCAAAATTTAGAAAATGGCAGAATTTTATTTAAAAAGGACAGAAAATATTTAATGAATTTCAAAATAATTATTTGAAAATTTCATTAGTTCCAATGTCACATTAAATATTTTAAAATATTCCAAAAATTAAAATAAATTTTTTACTTATTTTCTTAATCACTTTTTAATTTTAAGTAGCAGTTTTTCTTTTACTGAATAAATTATAGATAATAAATTTAATTTAATTTGTTAGAAAATATTGACTATTTATTGATTAATAATAATAATAATAATAATAATAATATTATTATTATTATTATTATTTTCAAATTTTCACATCACCGAATTTTTTTTGCTACAAGAAAATTTTAATAGAAATTGTTCTACTTTGGGAAAAAACACTTACTTTTTCAAAATAAAAATATGGAAAACTATTAGACCTTTTTTTTACTAAAAAACATAAAAAGTACGATAAAAAAGAAATCTCCTGTACAATTCTACAGAAAAGACAACATTTTCAGATTTTGGCTAATCCAACCCTAAATCTGGTTCGGAGAGAATTGCTGCAAAAATTTTCAACTTTCAAAAATATATTTTTCTTGCCTGACCTCGACAGACTTTCATATATTCTTTTTTCAATTAAGAAAAATGGTAAAGTACAGATTTTGTAATTACGGATTTGATGATGTTGACAGTAATATTCTTGAGTTAAATTATATTATAATTTTACATGCGTTTTAGGTCAAAAACAGATCGATAGCTATTTCAGGTATCATTTTCAGCCATTCTTATAATAATTGTTTTTAACTTTACGATTTTCACCAGAAATCTCAAACATTAGTATTTAAACGTTCATGCATTTTTATATTCACAATAAATTAAAATTTTACAGACCTTAAAATCTTTATTTGTTATAAAAGTATTGTAAAAATATTTCAAATGTATATTTTTCACTTATCGTCAAATCACATCACAAACTCCCGACATACATTTTTTACAAACTCTTCCTCGGCAAAGAGGCTTCCACATTGAGTAATATTTTTCTACGAAATAACTGGCATCAGTAGTAAATTCTTGTAAGTGTTTTTGCTTTAATAATTTATCTTGCTGATGAAACAATTCTATTAAAAAATCTGGAGATTCTTCTTTTGACGTTTTTCACATACGTAAGTTTCATTTTTCGTTTCAAAATGTAATCTCAAGTTACATTCTTTAAAAAGTGCGAAACTCTATTTACAAATAAAACTTATTATACATTGTAAAAAGCATATATCTACTTTCTTTATTCTTTATCTACATTCTAAAACTTACTTGGGGTGAATAATACACACCTTAAATAACGTGTGTCTAAAAAGCAACGTGTCGTATTAATGCGTACATTATATCGTAACTAATTGAACCAATATTAAATTTAAATAAAAATTTTTAAAAAACTACTATATTACAAATAAAAAAAATAAAACAACTAACAGAAAAAATTAACCAATAATCCATTCGATGAATAAGAGGAAGTTAAATATTAAACTTTGAAAATTTTTTCGCTAGCCACATAGATTGATGGCTGTCATAGAACATCGAAAATATACTTTTTGGTTAAACATTTCTAAACGAATATCTTCTTATATTTGAAATAACGAAAAATATATCGATTTAAACAATGAAAAATTTAATAAATTATCTGTTACTTTAAAAATAGTGCATAAATTTCTTGTAATTGTAATATTTAAGTGAAGTTTAAAATTTTGAAATAGCCTTTTCTATTATTATTAATGTTTATATATAATAATAGGGTATAGTCAATGGTATTGAGAGTGTTTTGAAACGATACTTCAAGCTTCTTTTGAAAACTTAAAAGTTCAATTATGTTTCATTGCCTTTAGAATTATAATTATATTTTACAATATTTCAACATATTGATTACCTCGTAAAAATCATTATAATATCATGGTCACCAACTGATCGTCATTCACAACCTTTATCTAAATAAATGACGACTCTCGTCTCTGCAGACTCAGTTACGAACTCGGAACAAGATTCTGTTCCTTTAAATATTTTGCAGTCATAGTCGATTGTGACGAAATAATTCGTAAAAATAAAAATATCAATAAATTAATAATTTCAGGCTTCACATTAAGTGACAAACAAATCTATGAGGATGGAAGTGGAAAGAGCCTCTGTAGAAGTCATATAGTCTTAATTGGAATAAATGCCAAGTGCCACTGGATTATGCATAATCGAAGTTAATCATTCAATAAATGTCTCGCACAAAGTCATCGCAATAAAATATTTAATTTTTTATTGTGAAAATTATTAAATTTTTATAAAAAATCTTTTCAAAAATGCTGATTATAAAAAATTAAATAATTTATTTTCGCGGTAGATTGCAAAATGCCACAGAAATCAAAGAAATTTATGTTTCAAAAATTAGATATTTTCCCCAAAATCAAATTGTCTTTTAGACAGTATAGTAGATTTTTCCAGCATAATTTTAGTAATTTTTTTAAATTAAATTAAATTAATTATTAGATACTTCAGAGTTAAGGTTTAAATTAAAAATCGTAGTAATCACATAATTGCATAATTTGAAATAAAAAATAGTAATTACACTTTACTATTGATTTTGAAAAATATTTTAACAAAAAGATTTAATTTTCATAATTTAGATCTTATGAAAATTAATTTAGATTGCTTTTTAAAATTTTTCTGAAACATTTTTTTATTAATAAATTATTTAATACAATATATTTTAAGTGTTATCATTTCTTTCCATGTTTTTATTAACTCAAAAAAAATTTTAAGTTTTGTTTTTTATAATAAAAAAAATTATATCAATTCATACATAAGGAAGATATTTATGATTTTTATTTTTAAAAATTTCCTTTATTAAGAAAGTGTGATATTAAAATCATTAAATGAAAATAAATATTAATTTTTTAATTTACCAAGAATTAATTGATTAAGTAAATCTAAAAAGAAAAAAACAAGTACAATTTTAAATATACTTTTATTTAATTATATATAATTTTAAATATATTTTGTTGGGTTTGCCAAATACACGAACCCTAGATTTAGAGTTATAAGGTTAAATAATTAAGGTAATAATAATTAAAAGTGTACTTTTAAAAGAATTAAGTAATATTAATAATAATTTATCAAAATCTCGCTGTCGAGATAATGAAAATATAATAATAAAATAATAATAATAAAAAAATTATGTTCCGTCGAAGGGACAATGATTTATCAAATTAATATTATAATAAAAGTTACTTTATCTCGGCGATAAGATAAAGTCGGAATTATGGTCTATGATGGTAAATAACCGTCTAAACGAAGAGATTAGCGGTCGAGACAAATCTCTACGACAATATAAGGAGACGTCTATCTCCAGAAATTCATCCAAGAGAAAATATCACGAGAGTATTTTATTGCTTATTTTTGACGAGAACGTGGTTATTACAAATTCAATGAAGATTTTTCAAAGAAATTTTAAGGCAGATTATACGATGAGGATTATACGAAAAATAATATTTCGGTAATTCTTCTTTATATATATACTTCATTTACAAAAGGATTTCACAATGGGGCCCATGGAGCTTGGGAATCCCGTGAGGACCGAAAAGGACCTAGAGGACGATTCTGGGACACATCGTCGCTCCGTTTTAGGTTTAGTTGACCAGAAATTCTCTTCTAATATAAGCCAAAATTCGTCTTCTTTGAAAATTTATTCCTAAGGATACGCTTTTGAGAGACGTGAAAAAACCGATGTCGTTTGAATTTAAATCTGGAGACTGCGCTGATTGATTAATAGTGGTTATTCTGAGAAAAAGACTATCTTTAAAGTTATTGAAGCTTTCAACATTATTCTTTCCAATGTGTGGCCGAATATTTTTCCTTTTTCACAGTCACATTCTGAAACGACTGCTTGTTAAATTTAGTGAACAATACTTGTTTATTTGTCAAATACACAAATACTTTTGAACACAAAAAAATTATTTATAATACTAAATTGATAATTATTTCGATTTTTTCATTCAGATCTTTAGTCAATTTTAACATTCTTTTCAATTATCCTCAAATAATATTACTATCAGGATTTTTAAAATTATCTTCATTATTATTGGATAAAAGTAAAAAATTTCAAAACCTAAAATTTTTTTAAAATACTATTTTCCAAAAATTTAATTTAAGAAAACATTAATCATCCATATATTTCTCCCTTTTCCATTTTGTAAATTAATTTCTGTTTTCAGTTTTTTAATTAGTAATGATTCAAATCTTTTTCTTTCTTAGTCATTATCACACAAAATTCATTTTCATTGACATTTTTCCCTTCTCTTTTTCTGCGACCAACAATATGATTAAACACTTTATTTTTGTACTTTTTTGAAAATACTCACTAATTCGAGGTGACGTTCTGTCTTCCCTATGTATAGATGACCACATCTATGACATAGAAATTTATACAAGATATTAGCTTGCATTGGTTTTGGAGTCACTGTTTTTATTTTGAAAAATCCATCGTTTATGCAGTTATTACCTAAACTTTCTTGATTTATAGTCTTCAATATTTAAATTTAAAATTTTTGGAATCAATCTGAATAGGAACTTTGAATAATTTATACATATATATTCATTTTCTTTCTATATATATATACCTCCTTAAATTTAGACTCCAAGGTACTGTAAAAATAGATGCTCATTTCTAAATGTGAATATTAACAGGAAATTTAATCAATCGATTATTTTTATATTTTTATGTTAAAACAAAAAAAATTACCTAAATAATTTATTTAATATTTTTATGGCGTATTATTTATGTGAATGCTGATTATAGATATCTTTTTTCTGTCTTTTATTCAAATATATTGTTTTGAAAAAATGACTATTAAAAATAAAATTTTAATGAAAAATTAAAATTGTCAAAAGCGTTTTATTTATGATCCATTATTTAGAATAATGTTTATTTATAAATAATGATTAATTAATGTTAAATAGAAATTGACCACATCTTTTAATTTAAATATTCTAATTATATTAACATAAATTAAATTGATGCTTTCATTTTTGGAGAAATGCTAATTAAATAAAAATATTTTTTAAAAAATGACATTAATTACTTAATTATTATATATTAACCGTCTTTCTAAATTGATAAAAAATTAACGTTTTAAAGATATAAAAATATTAAAATTGAAAACCTTGATTAATTAAAACAAAAATATTGTTTTAATAATTATATATAATGATTTTGCATATTTATCTTTGATATCGAAACAAAATTTATAATTTATATAAAAATGGAACATTAGTTGATAGAGAAAAATTAATTTGATTGAAATTCTATTTGCCTTTATTAAGATTTCTTCTTCATCAATCTTAGAATAACTGAACTTTATATATTTAAGGAATTAAAAATATTATATTAATGACGGATTTAAAAGATAATAGTTGATACATAATGAAATATTTTGTTTAATATAATTGGAAACCTAATACATTTATTTGAATTTAAATTTCTTTAACTAATTATCTATTTCTTAAGAAACATAATAATAATAATAATAATAATAATAATAATAATAATAATAATAATAAT
>JBBMKC010251699.1:0-10312 GCA_037834085.1 Bipalium vagum | reverse complement strand
AATAATAATAATAATAATAATAATAATAATAATAATAATAATAATAATAATAATAATCATCATCATCATCATCATCAAAGTGTTTTTTATTATTTTTTTAAGTTATTAAGTTTATTTAATATCTTAACATATGTGGAGATCACATATTTCTCATAAGACGTTTTCAGTGGAATCTGATTTAATTAATTTTATCAATTTGTAAATATATTCAGAAAATACTTAAATTAAAACAAAAAAGATTACTTTTGTTAGTAAATCTTTTTGGAAAGGAAAATGCCAAAATTTAATCAAGTAACAATTGAAATAATTATTTAGTGTTAGACATAATTGATTTTTCAAAAAATGCAATAAAATAAAACTAAATTAAAAAATTTCAGTATTGAAAAAAAAGGAGAATTATGAATGATACGTTTTTTATTAAATTCAGGGAAACCGCGACATTGCGTATATTGTCAAAGTTATTTGTACCTAACAAATTACGTTTTCCATAATAAAATCAGAAATCCCTCGATATTACGTACACATCGTTATAATGTTCGTATATTGATTTTAATATTGTCTTTTTACTATTTGTTTTAATAGTAGATATCAAATGAACATATTCAAAAATATTGTATTTCGTAAAAAATCCCAGGAATCCATAAAAGAACAACCTTGCTTCTCTCTGAAAATATGAAATTTTTAAATAAAGGGATTACCACAACTCAGCATACAATAACGAAGCCGAACATCTCAGTAATATGTTTAAGGAGACTATTTTATCTGAATATGAAGATCCTCGAAATCTACTTACGTACAGTGTAAATGACGGAAAACGTGAAAGAAAACCATATTTAATTGAAATCGATTATCGTTTAAAATTTTGAGTTGAAAAAATCAGTGAAAGTGCAATGAGTATTACCGATGTTTATTGAAAGATAAAGCGAAACAGTTTTCTGAATAAAAACATTTCTTAGATCATTTTACGTTGTAGAAACTTAAGGTCTTTGAAGACTGAACTTGAGTACGTTGATCATCCTTTTTTAACACGGAATCATGTGACATTTTCATTTTTCTAACAAAATTTTTCTAATAGTTCTCTGTAACTATTTCCGTAATTAAAGATGAATCATTTATTCTTATCTTTCAGCTCTCACAGAAACAATAGTCACAACAACAACAGCAGACAGACAGTCAAAGTAGACTGAATTTGTGTAAAAAATTATAAAAAAAAACATTTTCGTTTTAATTTAGGCTTCTTTACATTCCAAGGTTCAATAATACAAATTGACAATTAATTAAAACAAAATAAATAAATCTCGGAGCAGTAAAACAAAAAATCTGGAGTTTCAGTCTCTTTAGTGGTAGAATATTAATGATTAGGATCATTTTGATAACATAATGTCATTATCAATATTAATAGATCAAATTTGGCATCGTTAAAACTGACAATCCCGTATCATTGCATTTTAATATTTAATTTAGTTATTTGGTTTGATATTTTTGGTTAACATACGTAATATAAAATTAAGAAAATATTCCGATATTCTGAGGCTGTTATATAATTATTTATTTATTAGTACTCGTGTCGACTGTTGTAAGTTCTTTAATAAAATAAAAGTGTTGATAAAATATCAAATAAATTTGGAAAAGTTGAAAATCTTTTGTTTTAATATTTATATAATAGGCAAATATAAAAAATTATATTTATATATAATATATATTACTTACAAATGTTACTTCAAGTGAAATTAGAAAACATTGCCGACTAATGGTGTGAAAGGCAAACTAATGGGTGGATTTAGAGATTCGCGTGAAAGAAAGAAATCTAATAAACGGAAATTGTGATTTCTATCACGACAAAAGACGGGTGAGATTGTCGAAGTCTTCTCTTGTTATATGGGACTTGGTTTTGGTTTTTTTAAAAGTTCATCTATGTCTAGAAAAGTCTTTAAAAAATTGGAATTTAGAGGTAAATTTTATAAATGGATAATTTGCATTCATCGGTTATTTTATTACTTAAACAAAAGGGAATATTATTAGATTGGGGCACAGGTTTTCAGCACTTTCAAAACATTTGTTAATTAATCGATATATAAATAAAATCGATTTTCTTTCAAAAATTCACAAAATAATGAAAAATAATTACTTGATTTTTTATGTTGCAATGTAATCCTTGAATACTATTGGGATCTTTAAATAGAAATGATATTCGAATACTAGCTCGGTATTGTTGGAAGAGAGGGCTTTCTACCAGGGAAGTTTCAAAGGAAAAATGTGATGCTAAAGACTTTGTCAAGTATATAATTAGTAAACGTTAGCACAGCCGTTTTAACTGTTGTGACGCAAATGGGTGATAAGCCTCTTTTTAGAAGACGATCAAAGTTGGACAATGAAGATGAGTCATCATCGATCAGTTGTGATTGTGGACCAATATTTGATGTTAATGACAAAACGATCTTGAGATACTTGCATAAATTTGATTATGTTCATAGGACCCACATGTAGACGCGTGAGGTCACCAAAGCAGAAGCCAATCAACGAGTTGAAATTTGTTATTTTATTTTTTGTTTTTGGATAAGTACTGGTATAAGAAATTTAAACAACTAGATTTATATGATAGAAACCTCAAAGCCAAAAATTTGAAAATATGATTATTTATTAAACATATGGTATAATCTCGTAAATAAATAAATAATTATTTAAGTAATAGGGGATTTTAATTTTCCCTGTTCTGAGATTCCAATTAATCCATTTAAATAAAAAAAATTTGTTAGTAGTATCATTCACGTTGATTAATGGTACCTCTTTCTGGTATGAAAACAATCTGTTTAATGTGTATATTGGAAAAACGATTATTTTTAGTTGAAAAATAAAATATTTATAGAGAATTTGATGTCTGCCTACATTTTCCATCTAAATATTATTAACCGGTTCAATTATTTGATCACTGATAAACATATCCTTTTACTATTTTCGTCTTTTAACACTTTTTGGCATTTGATATCAAGCAAAAGATAACAATCAATGCAACCTTCATAGTCGAATCAGAACACCTATGGAAAAGTTTAATCAAGAATATATTAATTAATAAAAACTGACATTTTAGAAATAATTAATTTCATTTGTTTCAAAACTGATCTTATCCTCCTTGTATAGCTTTCACAGGCATTTGTAAATCCCCAACTTTTAATTAATTTTATCCATTGAATTGAATAATTAGTGTTATTATTATTATTCAATGAATTAATTTGATTAATTGTTACTAATAAAGCTTATTTTCAATTATATTGCTATTTTTCAGAATATGTCACTATTTTGTTTTAATTATATGTCTCACAATTAGAAGGGGATGTCTGTCAAGTTGTCTATCTTGGAAAAACTTGATGGTTTAATTCAAACATCTAAGAAAAATTCTCAAAGGATTCATCTTTGATGAAACTATTGTTTTGTTCAAACTAATGTCACGTTCTTTTAATATATACTGTTCAAACTTCGTAAAATGTGATCATGTAGCTATCATGACAAAGAAAGAATTGGTAGGCTGAAGAAGACAACATCCTAAAATGGTCGTGTCATTCGCGGATCTATGGTTTTCAATCTATGGTGTACGATATGTACTGATACACGTAATTCACAGTTTGCACTAAAAACTCGGAGGAGAACATACGGTCGGCTGACCAGAGATAGTATTGAAGCGTACGTTAGTTGGAATTTAACATTAGTTAGTAGTTAATAATATCATATAAATATTCTATTACTTGTTTTTATACTTAACTATAATAGTTACACAACTAATTATCATAGGACACTTATATTTTATTTGAGGTAACTATTTTATCGTGAAATAAGTCTAAGATATTCTTACTTAGGAATAATGGAAATAAAAAGGTTTCATAACTATTCAAAACATTTTTGATCGAAATATTCTTTTATTTCTACTTTAATATTATATTATCTCCTGATTTCTCCAGCTGACGGATGTCGGTGGCTATTTTGGATATCACTTTGCGTTTGTAATGAGTTCCGGAAATAAAAGCTTAAAAATATAATTCTGCAAAATTCCAAGAAATCTTCCAAAAACCTTAAGAAGATAAAGAATTTTCTGAAAAACACGGTGAAATCTTCTACAACCCTGTTAAAAGAAATACTTAGTTTGGTAATTCATTTCTTCTCCTGCAAAAATAGATATATATTTCTTCTTAATTATTGTTTGGGGTAAAGAATAAATTAAATTCTCCACTGATTAAATTATGTTAAATAATAATATCAATTTTCTTTGGAAAGTAAAATATTTTAATTAAGAAAATTGCACGTAACATTATTGATATATATATATTATTTATCAATATCTCACTAGTGTTTTGGTTATTTTATATTTATTGGGTAGGTTGCAATTTCAGAATGTTAATAGATGAAAAGTAAAGATCAGAACGAAACAGATGAAGTAGATACTATATACATATATAATCTCAGTGGAAACCAGACAACTTCGGAGATATCTTATGTTTTCCGTTGACAGTCCTAGTCTCCGAAGCTATTTTTCATTCTCAGGGCTCGGTGATTATAAGGATTTTACATCGAGGAGATCAGTCTGAAAAGGGTAACGAGTGACAATTATGTAAACTGTTAATAAAGTTTGAATAATCCTCATACAGAATCTTTAAATCGATCAAAGTTAATAGGAGCAAGAGACAGAGTTCTAATTGTCAACTCGAGTTAAACCTTGGACTTCTCTTCAAAAGATCCAAGGACCACAATAATGTCTAATTGTCGATAGCTTCATAAAGATTATAAAAATATTATCTGCAGTTGCCAAAGGAAGCTTTGTAGTTAAGCAGGCATTATAATCAACTTCATAACAGATTGCTAAGGTTGAGAAAACGACGAAAAAATCCTGGAATATAAAGAATTTGGATTAGTGTCAAAAATATCACAATACTAAAATTTTACTTTACTCAAGAGTTACCTGAGAAATCTACTTTATTTTAAAGTATAAAAGTTATTTGCAAATTGTTTTAATCAATTACAATTTCATTAATTAATTTTTTTCTTTGATATTTCGATTACATTAGAAATTAAAGGGACAGACAGGAATTTTGTTCATAAACTAAATAAAAAATATCAATAAAAAGGACCTCTCTGATATTAAAAAGATTTATTTTTTCTGATTTTCAAAGTAATGAAATTTTGATTCATTTTAGAAAAAATTTTATATATTTTACAAATGAGAATTAATTGCTGAAAGAATTAAAAATTGAAATTATTTATATATATTTTTAATTTATCTGAGTAGAACTGCTTCCCGCAACATGGTAGCCGAAGCTGTCCAAAGTATTCTGCAGCTGGCTTCAACATGGAACTCATTAATGATATTTTGGTTAAGTATAACTTAATTTAATAATGTATGGAATATTATAAAATAGACATGATAACACTATTAATTAGACGACTTATTTCACATTGAAGTACGTCGCTCCACATTTGTTGAAGCCGATTTTTTTAATACATCTGATGTTTTAGAAGCACCAAGAGAAAACCGCAACTAACAATCCATGACATCCCACACATGTTCAATATGATATAAATCTGATGACTGTGCTAGCCAGGTTATTAATTATTATATATTAATGTTGATGTTATAGTGGCTGTATTCGGTCTTGCATTGTCTTGTTAAAAACTAATGCCTGAAAAGATTTCTATTAATGGAAGTCATAAGTTGTCTCAGACTTCCATCAAAGATTATTCAAATGACTTTTGATAAATACTAGAGATGACCGGAATCCAAAACATATAGCATCTCATACCATATTTCCAGCTGTAACTTCCTTAAAACTTGGCTACATCAGGCCAACAGTTTGTTGTCCACAAATGTAACGATACATCCTATGGCATCCATCACTTTACTTTGATTCATCAGTAAAAATTACACGATTTCATTTGTTACTCCAATTTTGTATGCGATACCACCTACGTCTTGTGGTTTTATGATTTGATATGTTAAACATCTTTTTGAACGGTATTTGCGCAGACCAATACTATTCAGTTTTCAATATGTTGTGCTGAAGGAGACCCTTTTTTTTGAGGTTCAAGTTCCAATTCATATCAGATTTGCGGTCGACAAAAATCTGTCTGTAACAGTTAGTTGTCTGTCTTTTCTTTCGTTGTTACTTCAATGTTATTCACTGCCCCTGTGACAATGCTGCAAGCCTTCATCACCTCATGCATTCCATACCTGTAAAATATTAGAATGATTCTTTCCCAGGCTTCTAGTCATTTCTCTAAAACTGAGTTTCATCTTGACAAACTCCTATTATAATTATCATCTGAGCTCTTTCAAAGTTTGACAGTTGAATGAAATGTGCTTTTCTTAATCCAGTCATATTTACTAAATGTTATATGAGCACCTTTTATCCTTCATTAATTATTTACTAACCAATTTAAATGATGCACATAAAAAATAAGGATATCTGAGTAACTTAGATTGATTAAACAAAAATGCAATAATTCTGATTTCATTTATTAAAATAATAAGTGGTACCTTTTTATTGAAAAAGAGTATATATAATTTTTCACAGAATTTATAATAAAACAATAGACATTAGGAAAAGTCCAAAGATTAACCTGAACATAAATTTGTGTCAAAATATAAGCTGAGAAGATTTAATAAATACAATAAGAGAAATATATTCGAATCATATCTGTGATTGTTTTCTTTTATATGTTATAATAACATTGTTTAAGTTATAGAAGGGTCTAACATATAGTTATAGGATATGATACTGAATTTCACCAGCTGAAATATTCGATTTACACCATTGTCTTACAAACGGAGAAGACCATTGAATAAAAGAGGAAATCTTTTAAAATATCAATTTCAAAGTGAAAATAAATCTTATAATGAATATTATTTGCTAAATATAAATATTTGAAAAAATATTTAGTCTAAAATGTCTGACATCAAAAAATTGAATTTTCGATTCATTTTCTTCACGAATGAAAATGGAGAAGCTGTTGAAAACATAATTTCTGTATTGGGCTTAGATTCAGTAAATGAACAGTTCTGTATACCAAGTGAACATAGCCTGACAAACGACACCAGTGAGAGGATGGGGTTTCAATTAATAGTGATGAATTGAGATCACGGATTTCAGAAGTTCAAATGTTTCGGTTCGACATCTTACAAAATCCAGCTCTTGTGAATTTCAGATCACACTGAAAAAGATATATATGGTCGTATTGTTACATATGATGAAAATGAATTTCTAAACAGTAATCTTCCTTGGTCTTCTAGATGGACGATTACTGTTGAAATCCCTCAATAAAGGCCGAAGTCTGATTTAAACACATGGAAGTCAATGATTACTGTTTAGAGAAATATGATTGGTGTATTCCTTTTTTCATTTTTACGGTCAGATGAAACTATCGCAGAACGCAAAAATGGTGTGATATGATACTGACCGCATTTCCAAAGATAACTGAGAAAACCTGTAAGAGCCGAAGGTTGAAAGTTTACCTCTTTACATATTTAACAAACCTAATCTCAACAGATCCCACCTTATCAACATGATAATAATGTTGATAAATTAAAAATATTTTTAAAAGTGTTTTCTTTGAAAGAAATGAAATTCGACATATCAAATGGTACTTTCTAATGGTTAAGTGTTCGTCCAAGGAAAAAAGAAAAACCATTATTTTGTAGAGATAATACAATTTTTAAAAGTTAAATATTTTTTTTATACTTCTATCATCGTTTAAAATTCGTCGAGCTGAGGCAGGTGAAATATTAATTTCTCTTGACAATCTTCGAATGGATATCTTAGCATCTATGTCTCTTCGCTTGAAATTCTAAAGAAGAACGTCACTTTTGAGATCTATTGATAACACTTCCAGTTTTCTCAAACTTCACAAGTTTGGATAATGCAGAACATCTACATGGGTCCTCTATTAAATTTCTTTGGCGTTTGATTTCACTAATTGCACCATTAGGGGAATTTACATTTCCATAATAACATAAAATAATAACATTGCCATAATAACATAAAATCTACATTCATACTTTAATTTTAAATATTTTCCATTAGCCATTCATTTAAACAAAACATTTAAACAAAACTTTTATGTACGTTCTAAAAATAGATTTAATACATAAATATAGATTTAAATAAAAATATATTTTCATTCAAAATTGACAGATAAGTTTATTTCCTCAGTTTTGAGGTGTAAATCAATAAATATAATAATATAACCGGCTTCCAAAAAACGATATCAGTCATTTCATAGGGAATACCCAGATAACCATAATTATTTTATCAATGAAAATAAAGAAAGATTACTTTATGAAGCTCTTTTTAACACCATTCTTAATATTTTTAATCTATTGTTTTAATTTATAATTTCCGAAATTGTAATTAGATACTTTATTATTACCGCTGACAAACAGACGTTTCCAGGAAGAGTTATAGAAAAAATAAATTAAGTTTCAGAAATATAAAAATATAATACAATAATTTAATATAATATATATGGTTTTGTTTTAATTTTAAATATAGTTTTGGTAATTTTGCTGGAGTTTTAAAGTTGGAAATGTGCCGAATTTTATTTTTTACAAAAAATAAATTTTACTGTAATCTTTTACATAATTTTTTAAATATTAACATTATTTCCATCATAATTAAACATAATATGCAAGGTGTTCGGTAAGTTATTCCTTACTTTAATCATGTCATTAGGGGAGCGGAAACAACTGACATGGTTTAGTATGTTTAATTCTGTATGGAGTAACTGAAGATTTTTTTTCATATTATAAGATTTACTGAAATCTGTTGTCCGTTCCTATAAATCAAGAGATAAGGAATTTTTGATTACTCTACCCTTAATAGATTTTAAGCAGAAATTAAATAACAGTGAAAAGGTAACCAAACATCTTATCCAATTGTTTTTTGGAAATGTCTCAATAGATGATTAAAATGTGGATCTCCTAAACAATTTATCTTTTAAAAGGATGTGTACAAAAAATCATGTACTCATCTCTAATGTAACATGCTCAAAATGAAGGACTAGACCGTTTCATTTTGGTGAGTGATTACATCATTTTAAGTGTAATTCTCAAAAGTCTCGTAAAATGATCGTTAAGATATAAAAAAGGTAAATTTCATAATTCTTATATATTAACCAAATAATTCACGATACTTCAAACAGATTAGTACTTCATAATCAAAAGACCATTTCAAACCAAACTTTTTATTTTATTGTATATTCAAAGTAGCTTTAGTAAATAAAAAATGTCTTCCATATTCAACTAGTTTGATAGTCTTTTTATATATCTATTTCTATAACTAAAAGAAACAAGATTTTACTAATTGATAAGACAGAAATAGAAACGATTACATATGTATATTAACATGAATAATTTTAAACGTCATAAGGCACAATTTCCTCATTATATTCTGAATATTCAAACAATTTCTAATTATCAAGCAATGGACAATCGATATAATTATTATAGATTGATCTATTATTAATCATTCTATTATCATGTACCATTTAAAATAAAGTATTTATTATTATAAATTATAAATATTATTATGAATTTTTAATTTAATTAAATTAATTTTAAATTTTACATTATTGATAAAACCATTTCATAATTTAAATTATGATTTTAAAATTAAAAATTCTCATGGTCTGAATACACTTCTTAAAAAATAAGGTAGTAGATATTTATTGAGATTGACCAATTGAACAATCGATCTTAAAAATATCTTTACGTTCATCAATCACTTTGTAATTTATGATACTTTTCAAATATTTTTGAAATCTTTTAAAAAAATTTCTTTAAATTAAGTTTTATTTCATTTTTTTCAATTTTTTCCCAGTTCAACCAATTTGAATAATTTAAAGTGTTTAAATCAAACATTTAAAGCTCGTTTTTCAAAAGTTAATGAGAAAAAATTTTTTTACATCATTCTTGTGTCAGGTGGCATTGATATAAAAAATATTTATTCACTTAAGAAACATGAAGGAAATCGAAAAAGATAATATTTTGATATAGGACCTTATCATTCAACCTTCATAAAACTAAATTATTTTAAACAAAATATTGGAGATATCAAACCTAATAAATAGAAATGGATAAAATAATATCATAAATCATAGGATTGGATTTAAATCTAATTTCTTATCATCAATTAATCAACTATAAAAAGTGAAATAAAATTTTTAAAATATTCGTTATCAAATAATAATAATAATAATACTACTAATAATAATAATAATAATAATAATAATACTAATAATAATAATAATAATAATAATAATAATAATAATAATA
>JBBMKC010251688.1:0-10312 GCA_037834085.1 Bipalium vagum | reverse complement strand
ATAATAATAATAATAATAATAATAATAATAATAATAATAATAATAATAATAATATCTGAACAGATCTTTTGCATCCATATAGTCCTTGGGATTCAAACATTCATTTCAGTTGGACATATTAACTCCAAGAGTTTCAAGTGTCCATTTTATTTATTACATTCACAAATCGGAATTCTAAAAATTTAATTAATTAATTAATTATTAATAAATTATAAAAATTAAAAGAAATTTATTATTATATTTTTTACCATTAAATTTTTGAAAATTATTTTAATTTATTTATTAATTACATTTTAATAATAACTTTCTAAAATTAATAATATTAATATTAATTTAATAAAAATATTTATTTATTAAATTTTTATAATTTTACATCAGTAACTATTACTCATATTTTATTATTATTACATACCATGTTTTATCTTAATAAGCTACTATTGCTTACTAAGCTACCAGATTATAACGATAAAAAAGGGTACAGGAAATTAATAGGTTATTACAATAATTGTATTAAATACTTTATTTGGTGGTCAATAAAGAATGATAATTCATTTTAAATATTTTTTTGCCTAACACTAGAAACCCGGGAAAAATGAACTACCTACAACACGAAGTGCGTCAATTGATGTTTTACATTAATTTTTATTTCAAAACACATCCTTTGCATTTTTTAATTAAACATTTTCCACAAATCGCTTTATGGCACATCTGGCATCGATCTGTTGTTCTATTTCTGCATTTAGTTGTTGCACATGTGCGCCTTTTCTTCGTTTCAGATAGACCGGAGTCATCGTCATTATTATCCTTTCGGTTTTTATCTAATGGAGAATGCCCTGTGAGGTCTTCACAAACTTTATGGATAAACTGTGGACAAGAAATTGTACTTCTGCACGCCCTTTTATAAGCTATCCAAGCATTTATCAGGGAGAAGTCCAACAAATTATAAAAAACATGCATTGGTCATCTTCTACTACTAGCTCGTGTGGAATATGTCCTTGACATTTGATCATTGACATCAACTCCAATTTTGTTCTTGTTATAAAATAAAACAGTTTCAGGTTTTCCATAGGATTAGATACCCTTGGAATAATGACATCAGGATGTACGGTGCTCAAAATGGCAACAGATTTAGTTGTTTTGCACTAATATGACGTTAAAGTTATATGCTTCGATGTTTTCATTATTAATGAAGAGGTTTTTTTACCTTTATTAATTCAGGCAATTCTCTTCTATTTAAACGAATTTTACCAACAATGCTAGTTTTTTTCAGTAGTAACTTTTGAGCAAGATTCAAGGAGGTAAAGTAATTGTCACAAATGATGTTATATCCTCGGTTATTATATCCTAGGGACTTATTAATTTTTGTACAACATCAGTGGGTAAAGAATCAATTGGTGATCTTGTTTCATCTTTGCCATGGTATGAAAAGCCATTGCATAAAATTTGTTTTCAACATCAACAGCAAGCTAAAATTTTAATCCAAATTTATCAGGCTTGTTTGACATATATTGGACAAATTTACACCTAGCAAATGTAATATTCTCATGAGGAATATAAGCTTTATGAGAGTTTTCTATAAATGAATTCCATAGGTTAGAAACTAAACAAAACTTATCTGTTTCTAAATTCTTTCTCCTTTCACTTTTGAGATCAAATCGTAGATTTTTCATTATATCTGAAAATTTATCACGTGTCATAGTTTTGTTAAATAGTGGACACCCCCAAAGATTTATCCCACATATGTGCTATCGGTAAATTTTTTTCTCCTATGCAATAATAGACCAATTAATTTGTCTAAATCATTCAATGTTATTGCCAATATGTTATTATCCATTTGAGCTTCCGGAATTGTACATTTTAGAATATCTCGCATCATTGCTTTACTCAAAATAACCGGAATGCTGAAATATGACTTCCTTCTTTTATTCTCGTTGAGCAGTATGACGTCGGACCCGGGTTGGAGCACTTCACATTTTGGAATTTTTGCTTTCCGCAAGTTGCTACACCTGCATCCAGAAAATGCCATTTGGTGCCATCTTTACTCTTCATGGATCTTGAAGTTTCCACATCATTGTCCTCATTGCTTGGCTTGCTTGATTCACTTGAAATAGATATTATTTCATAATCATCCATTTCAAAATCATTGTCACGGTCATCATCAGATTGGTCAGATGGAATATCTCTCAATTTCTGTATTGCGTTCGAAAACATGTAAAATTTCTAGTTTTTTGTTAATATTGAAACAAAATAATAAACAAATTAATTAAAGTTCGATCTTATATAATTTTAAATAAATCTAAACAGATTTATTAAAAAAAATTATACAAGCGTCAATTGATGCCTTTTGTGTTTATAGGTAGTAATGCATTTTTATGATATTATGAAGATATTTCATAAAATTCTTCAAATATAGTTAAATTTTGATAAGGTAAATAAACTCAATTTTTTAAAAATTTTTACAGTATACGGTTTTAAAGATATTAGCGTTTTTTTATTATGCAAATGCGTCAATTGACGCGCGCAGGGTTTCTAGTGCTAATCACTTAAGCTTTTTACTGAACTAATGATTTTGCTTATTTGTGTTATTTAAATATTAAACTCCACCATAGAAATTGTAAAAATCAAAAGACGTTTATTAAGCTCTAACAGGAACAGTATCAAATCTTACTATTTAGAGATTGACTAAACTTCTAAACGAAAGAAAAATTGATTCATCGAAACTCATTTTGACACCTAGAATCATAAAAACAAAATCTTTTGTCTAAAAAATTGAAATCATCAAAGAATTACACTGTTCTATAGAAACTGTTGATAATACTATACATAATGACTTCAGAATAAACTGCTATAAGCATATCATATTAATTCATCGATCTGAGTATGACATCAGTCTATGAAAGACGAGTTCCTGATGGTTAAGAAAACATGCGACAACAAAAAAGTGATGAAAATCATTGGTAGTGTCGAAAATGGTTTGATGTTTTATGGTCAATTGAATCCTAGCAACGACATCATTTATCTTGTTTGAAGGGAAGAAAAAAATCAGAGAAGTCTTTTTCCAAAAAGAAAATATCAATTAAAAGTGATGGTATGGATAAGACTGAAATATCAGGGTCCAACAAAGCTGTTATTCTTAACTGCAAAAATCATTTAAACCAATGTTTATTTATCGAAATGCATCCAATTGATCAGAAATATGAGGAAAATACTGATAAACGATTTCATCTATCAACAGGATGATGCCACCTGTCACACAAGCAAAGAAAAAATTGAAGCATTCAAAAATGCTGATATTTCATTTGTTTTTCGTAGTCATTGGCCATCAAATTCGTCTGGTCTTAGTTCTCTTGACTATGTCTTTTAAGATGAAGTAACGAAGAGCCTTAACCAAAAAAGTTTGTAAATGGTGAAGATATGATTGGAAAATATAAGCAAACAGTTAATGATATTCCACAAAATATGATTCGTCACTCAACCGATTCCTTCTGATAGAGTTTTGCCGGTATTGTTTTAACTAAATAAACTATTTCTTATATTTTCTTAGTTACTTTAATTTTTATAACTTATCATTATCCATTTCATATAAAACGCAATTAGAAAAATTATCCTTTTTTATTGGCACCAGCTACATATATATTTTAATTAATTTTAGGATTACACTATTTTGTTCTTTCACGTCATTATTTTTAAACTGTTTATTAATTACATAATACAAATTATACTTTTATATATTAGGTCGACACATAAGTAATGCCGTTTTTTATCGAAAACTTTAAATAACAAAAGAAATCGCCGAACACAATTTTTTTCTACGATGTCACTCCATTTAGAAACTAATTTCATAAAACCATCTTAATAAAAGTCCTGTGGTTTGGAATCGAAGAAGTCTTGGATGGCTATATTTATAGCTTCATGGGAATCATATTTTTTCCGACCAAAAAATGTTGAATTGCAC
Source organism: Bipalium vagum (assembly GCA_037834085.1). NCBI lineage: Eukaryota > Metazoa > Platyhelminthes > Tricladida > Geoplanidae > Bipalium > Bipalium vagum. Next base: position 6,357 of record JBBMKC010251688.1, on the reverse strand, counting down.
GGAAAATACGGTAGTCAGAAGGCGCGATGTCAGGAATATAAGGAGGATCAGATAACAGTTCCCGGCCGAGATTCTTAATTTTCTGGAGCGTCTTCTTTCCGGTGTGCGGCCGTGCGCTATCATGATGAAGAATTACTTTATTTCTGTTGGTCAAAGCTGGCCACTTCTTTTCAATTTTTTCCTTCAATTTATCTAACTGGGCACAATACACATTAGCTGTTATCGTTTTACCTGGTTGCAACAGCTCATAATGCATAACACTCCTAGCGGATCACCAAGCACTTAATAATACCTTTTTCCCATGAATATTTGGTTTTGTAGTGACTGTATGTCTTTGTCCACATGAAAGCCACTGTCTTTTATGACTGGAGTTGTCGTACATAACCCATTCCTCATCACCAGTTATGATAGGATTCAAAAAATCTTCATCTTCTTGTTTAGATAAATAGCAAATTGAATAACGCTTCTTTTTTGGTCATCGGTAAGTTCGTGTGGCGCTCATATTCCTTGCTTTCTTTACCAATCTTCTTTAAACTTCAGTGAATTGTTTCCCGATTGAACTCATTTCGAACTCATTTCAACGAGTGTTTGGTATGGATTATCTTTGATAGATGCCGTAATAACCCCTGTGTCCACAGTAGTTGGCTTCCCTGATCTTAAAACGCCCTCCAAGTCAAAATTACCATTCCTAAATCGGGAAAACCATCTCTGACATTTTCTGATAGAAAGAGTATCGGAATAAATTTTGTTGATTGATCTAGTAGCCTCTGCTGCCGTTCCATCATGTCGAAATTCATATAGCATACAATAGCGTATATAATTTTTATTTGATATTTCTTCTGCCATTTCTACAGATTTAATGCGTATAATCAAATTATTGAAAAAAATATTGAAACATTAAACGAACTTCATAAATTCACCAAAAAAATATTAATTTGATATATTTAAACAAACTACTTTTTGATTGAATATTAATTATTAAAAAACGACATTACTTATGTGTCGACTTAATATTTGTATTATTTTACTTTCAAATCTTTTTAAATCGTTTTCATACAAAAGCTAAAATAAAAAGAAAATCTATGTCAGCGTAACATAGAGCATTACAAAAATCAGTGAATACAATATTCATCAAAGAAAATATGCTTTAGATTCACTCAAGAATAAATTTTCATCAAAATACATTGCTTTCGAATTGATTACTGCCGTTGTCCTGAGTCTTCAGAGTTGCTACTTTTGGTTTTCTTTGATAATCCATTAACGAACCACAAGCACTACTACAATGCTAATGGAATCATTAAACAGGAATCTTAAAAGTACGTTATTACATCAATTCACTTCGTAGGAAAGAGGAATAAATAATTGAGAGGATCAATTACTCAAAATTGAATTTATTAAACGAAACGAATCAAAGGATTTTAGGTCGAACCCAAACATGTTTTATATTTGAAAAATGGATGAAAATAAAATAATAGTAAAAAATCATTAGTAAAATAGCAGGACAAAATAAAAAGAAAAACATATCATTAATATTTATATAAGATAGTTGAGAAAATTATCTCTCCTTTCATGCCGATGTTGTAGACTTAATTTAAAAGGTTTTAATTATTAATTACACACTCATTACAGAAATCGAATTTGTGGTATGATATTTTAAACGCATACACAATTTCTTTATTCAATTGTCAACATTCTGAATCAATAAGTAAGGCAACTATTAATACATTGCAAATATATTTACGTATATATATTACAAAGCTTATTAATAAAAATTGACACGGTAAATCAATAAATAATGATCCAATTGTTATAGAACATTGTGCTTAGGCAAGAAAGATGAATAAAATTATGGAGTGACTTTGAACAATCTACTGCTGTTTATAATTTACTTTTATTATTTCATTTATTTTATTTTTGTTATTCAAAACTTTTAGATAAATTATGCCTGAACATGTCTATCTCACCATGTTGTAGTCGTTTTTTCTTCTCTCAGTTTCAGACACTCGTTTTGTTCATATTTCTTTAGTAGCAAGGATCGCTTTTGAGATAGAGTGCATAATATTTACATCGATAATTTTGGTAAAATCAGATATTATATTATATGCTACACATTCCGCACGTGTTATAATTTTGGATTGTTTTTGCACATTAATGGAATCAGTTATGCTGAAAATTGTCGAAATGGTGGATCCCTATTACAAGATAAGATGATTGAAAGTTGCCTCCTGAATCTCTCAGTCTTATTTGACTATTCAGATACAGAAAAGTTGGAAATGATTTTGTTAAGATGAAAAATTATTATAAATTGAGGGAAAATATTTTATTTAAAAATAAAATAATTTTTTAGTTGAAGTTTGTTATGCATAAATTTACTCAAGAAACGACCTATTAAGCAAAAATTCATTTGAAAATTATAAATTATTAGTATTATTATAAATTATTAATATTATTATAAATTATAAATATGGCGTTATTAAAAATGTTAACTTAATAATAATAATAATTTATATTTAATGCATTAATATTATTTTTTTAAAAATTACCATGAAAAATAATTTGAAATGTTTTTCACTAAAATAACCATTTATTATTTAAACAAATATTAATAATATTTATTCATTTCCTTATAAGACATGACATTTATCAGGTTCGTGTCTAAATAAAATGTAATTAATTTATGTTTTATTTTAATGAATTAAGAAAAAATGAAGAAAAAAATATTATTTTAATTTAATTATTGGTTCTAAGTTCTCAAAAAATTCTAAAAATGAAAATATTGATTTCAATTCTGGTATCAACATTTATAAGCATAAAAAATGTTGATCCTTGATATTTTACATTAATATTAATGATAACTCCACACAAGCTTTGTTAATAATTTATTAAAACTGATAAAATGAAATGAAAATACTTATATGCAAAAAACCTCATACTTAAAAAAGTGGAAGTCCTAAAATTGACCGAAATTAATATACAAAATCATCGAAATTTACAAACTTAGACAAAATAATATTATTTTTTCTCCATTAATCATTTTTACTAAAATCTTTTAAAAATATTAAACATACATAAATATATGGTGGATGCGGTTAATGAGGAGAAGATGTGATACTTATTTTAATATTATGATTGAAGAGCTTTGTTTAAATATCAAATTTTTCAAAGAAATACGACTGAAGAAATACCGACAGATTAATCAAAGTTAATAAATAAATCCATTAGTTCCTCAGAAGTCTCTAGAAGGCTTCATTGATTTTTTAAGTTATTATCTTTTTGAATATTCCGAAATTGGCTGAAAAAATCATTAAAACTTTTTTATTCTGTGCCCTTTCTTGGAAGAATATTTACCATATATGTCACAATATTAATTTTCGTACTTAAGATTTTTCAACGAAGCAATTTTTCTTTGTTTATTTTCTTTTAAAAATATTTTTGTAGTTTTTATAATATTACTAAAAGCATTATTATTTAAGAAGAGAAATGCAACTCTATAGAATTATTTAAAGTGATTTAATTCTTAAAACTGAAATACTTAATAAAATGAAATAATATTAAATGTAATATAAAAGCCCAATTGGAATATTTTTCTAATCAAATATTGGTTTAGGTCCATTATTTGTTTTTGAAAGCGGTCAGAAATAATAGTCTCAGCCGATTTTAGAAGATCATAATATACTACACCCTTTTGATCCCACCAAGCGCAAAATATTGCTTTCTTTTTAAGACGATTTTGCCTTTCACTTTGTCTTGAATCTTGATCCGGATCACCCAAATATTTATGGCTTTTAAGGTATTCCTAATAAATCCAGTTTTTATCTCCTGTCACAATCTCATGTGTAAAAAATTTTTGTTGGTGTCATTCCAGCAACATTTTTCAGACCAATTTTCTATTTTCCCGTTTATGTGGAGCCCTTCTCTCTCCCTTTAGAATCTTGCTCTTTGCATTTAAGAGATCAGAAACTGTTTGCTGACCAACATATAGTTGATTAGCAAGTTTTTCTTAACTTTGACATATATCTTCATCTAATAAAGCTTGTAATTGGTGGTCTTCAAAACCAAAATACGACCTGGATATTCATTGACCTTCTCTGAAATAATCGTGTTTAAAGCGCTTTAACCAACTCTTATATGTAGCCTGAGATTATGTCCTTTTCCCATAGACTTCCCAAACTATGCTAAAAGTTTCTGCAGCAGTTTATCCCATAAAAAAAGGATCATAACTCCCAGCAAAAACCATTTTTCCAGGAATAAATTTTTTCTTATGTAAATCTAAAAGTATTTAAATGGTTATCCTAATAACCATTGTACATTTAAAATAAATACAATAGATAATCAATCAGATATATTCTTTCTTACAGGGTTATGCAGAAATAGATATAATTATTCAAAATACATAGAAAATTATTCAGAAATATATAGTGGAAATGTACACTAAATAAATAATTGTCTCGCCAAGGCTTTTTCTATAAACCGCTTCATGTTGCGAAAATAACCACTTAAATTGATATCTTCATGCATGAGTACTTGGGTAATCAATTCTTTTAAATCGTTCCGATCTATATAATGGTTCTCATAATATTTGTGACTTGTAAAGCCGCTGAAACTCTTCGATCGGGTTTAGTTGAGGCCAGTATGGTTACAGAAATCTGTAACCAATACCTCTTTCTGTCAGCAACTTAATAACATCTTTGTGGTGATGGAGCTATATTTTTTTCCATATATTTCCGAATAATTTTCTACAAATTTTAAATAAGATTAGTACATATATTTTTGCATTGAATTATACATAGTTTGAATATTTTTCTATATATTTCTGCATAAACCTGTATATCAAAAAATTAGATATTAAAAAATCCGCATTATTTATCAGTACGCCTATTATAATGTAATTTGGTGTGATTTATTAATAAATGGTTTATTCTCAACACAGTTTGACTTTCACAAATAATATTTTAAATAGCATGTGAATATTTGTTCAAAAAAATGTTGTTCTGCCTGATAATATTTAATTTAATTTTTTTAAATACCTTAAATTTCATTTCGAACCAAATCAAATATTATTAATACATAAATTATCATATGAAAACCAATATGATCACGAATTCTTGTATAATTAAATTGCCAGAATATGTATTATATTTTGTTATCCTTTCGTACAAAAAAGGGGAAAATCTATTTTATCATGTACAGATTTCTATGAGAACCAGATAATTCATATTAATTAAAAATTAGACATGATTTTTATCTGAAAAATCTTCATAGTTTGATATCTAATAAATATAAAGTGTATTCCATATTGGTAATTGGATTAATTAATATTAAAATGAAACCAAAACATAATATTATACTAAATTCTATTTTATTATAAGTTATTGGTTGCATATTTAATTATAATTATATAATTGGGCAGGAAAATAAAAAATAACGTCTTTCTGATCAAATAAATGAATGAAAAGAAAAAAAGAAATATTTTATGTAATTACAACTAAATGTCAAGCTAATAAAAACAATTTTAAATGAATGACATTAGTTTGATTTCATTATTAATATTTTTTCAACTTTTTTCTCCAACTTGCTGATTATCGTTTCAATTTTATTTTAAGAAATATATAATATTCAACTTTCTTTTATAATTTTACATGAAGATGGTTTTTTCTAAATTATTATATATTAATATAATACCTCAAATATAAGTCATTTAGTATTTAATCCGTTTCTTTAGAAAACATTATTTCATTTAAAGCCTAATTTATATTTAAAATTTTTTTTAAAAACTACCAAAATTTAAATATATACACCAAATTTATACACCGATTGGTTACCTTTACGCTTGTTCTAAGTGTGATATCTGGGATAATACCAGAATTCCTGCTGCTAGAGGAAAAAATGTATCTTTAATATTCATGGTTTCAATAAATGGTTTTGGTAATTCAAAGAATATCAGAGATATCCTTTTTATTTATTTATTTTACCAACGTGTCGAACCAACTATTTTGAAATTAAAAGTTGGAGTCAAATCACAATTAGAGAAAGCCTAAAATTTATTTAATATTTTCACTAAATATTAACAATTATTAATTATCATTTATAACTGTTCACTATTAAATTAAAAAATAAATAAAATTGAATAAATTGTAAGTGTTTGGGTTCGACGCTTACTGCGAGATCTAATCTCGAAAATATAAAAATACTAACTCTATTAATATAGGTTATAACTGGGCTCACCAACTACGTCAAAGGTAGTATAAAAAATAGGTGTTCTAAGATACGAACTAAATTTAATTAAAATAACTAAGATGACACGTATTTTGTTTACAAAAATATATTTTGTATAACAATTACAAATCTTTATATCAC
>JBBMKC010251677.1:0-10312 GCA_037834085.1 Bipalium vagum | reverse complement strand
ATACTGCAACAGAATAGCGAGATTCTTCTTTTGTTATTAGTTTTTAAAAAATGTTTATTGAAAATAACATTTTATTGGAAAAAGAATATCCAAATTAAATTTGATTTGCTTAAAAATATATCAAAGGGACCTAAAATTTCGATATATTCTATATAAAAAATAAAATTTATAAAGAGATTATTTATATAAACATTTTAATAATAGAAGATGTTAATCGTTTTTAAAAGAAATTCAGAAAAGATTAAGTTTTTCTAAAAAAAAAATATTTTTTATAATTATTCCATGTGATAATTTGCTTATGTCTTATAGGTGGTCTAATTAATAATATTGATAATGTCACCTACAAGAAAATAGTTGTCTTATTTCATTAACAAGAATTAATTTAGACTTATTTTTAGGAGTCTTAATATGCAAAGGTTATTTTGAAGTCTTAATCATCACTACTCATAATCATATAAATGCACTTCTAATTATTAAAAATATTTCTTTTATTATTTCAAATAAAATAAAAAGAACTACAGAAATTCTATTAAATTGAAAAAAAACTATCGTCTAATTTACTTATAATTAGGTTGTTTTAAAATTTGTTCTGTTTACTTCAAATGTACCAATGATGTTTTAAATTAAAAGTTAAAAAGTTCAAAAGAAATTAACTGGAATCTAAAGATCACGTATGTCTGTGGACAACTCAGTTCAGTGAATATTTAGAATAAAAAAATCTATTAATCCAAATGTAATCTACTCCCTTTAAAATAATTTCTCATTTTCTTTTATGCAAACGCTGCTGGGAATGTTTGGGGATCTAGTACTTGAGAAAAACAAACCAAATCTCTTAGGATAATACAATAATATCAAACAAGTGCAATCTTTAAGATAATCAATACATATTTAGACGGAGAAAATATAGAGAAATATCGTTTTTGAAGATATCAAAAATTGATATTATTCATTAAAATCAAGCTTTCATTTTACTTGGGAAAAGTTTTTAAACGATATAAAAATAGAAATATTAAATGAATTAAAAATAAAACGATCTCATCGTTGAAAAATTATTACCATAACAAAAACAGTACCGAAGTGACTTGCGGTATGGCTCCAAGAAATGAATTTTAATTTCAACATTAATACATATCATTCTTCATTATATTGCCCAAAGTAGTATTTCGTATTTAGACACTTAATTATTTAATCTAAGGTGGAGCCATCATATACCAGATTTTATTTTCGATTAAATTCCACATATGTTGAAAATTCTTTGTAAATTAAAACTTGTTCACTTTCGGTGGCTCAATTGTAAAATATTGTAAAAATTTAACAATAATTAAGTGTTTTTAAAAATAATGTAATTATTATCAGAAAAAACAGTTATGAAAAATGCAAATTAATACTAGATTTTATAAAAAAAAGGAAAAATTGATTATTCACCCTAATAAAAATAACTCCAGTACCAAATTAAATAATTTTAAGCAATTATATTTATCATTTAGGCATGTCAATTTTTAAAGTTGATTTTCTCAAAAAGTAAGAATTGCGGAAGAAAAATCAACTTGTCATCCTCTGTAACGAATCGTTTTCAAAATCGTATGTCTTTTAGACTAGTGTTGAGTTTTCGATAAACATCCAATCAACACTCAATTTGATTTTTCATTAAGTTGTGAGGAACTTGTAAATGATTTTTACACACAAAACAAGATTGTACAAATGACGAGTAATGGTGTTTTATGTCGGACCTAAATTATCCAGATATCTACCGGTGATGAAATAGGACTGCTGTTAAACCTTGATATGTAGTATTTCTGTTAACGCCTAATGATCGGTCTGAATGTTGCTTTTATTTCATTTCTTGAAGGGCTGGAACCACCGCCAGGATTTACAATTTTTCAAGAAACTTTCGTTTTAGATCACAAGCTTTCAAGCCACTTCTATAAATCTTTTTTTCCAAAAATGAAGTAATATAACCTGATTCGTCAGTTTTTTGTCCCTCATTCTACATGGTAAAAAATCACATTAGAAAAAAAACAAGAGTCTCAAAATGCTGCCAAATATGGAATTGAAGTGTCATAATAATGAATCAGTAAAACAATTTTAATGCATAACAAAATCTCTAGTAACCTTTAACTCAACATTTTTCATAACTCATAATTCGTCAGTTAATATTATTTTAAGGTGAAATCTTTAGTGTGTAAGGTTTTGTAATGAAATAATTTTTAACAAAATATTCAATAAATGAAATTTTTTTCTATCTAGTATTTTTCAACAGGCTCTTTTGGTATTATTATAAATATCAGAAAAGATATTTGAAGCTCATTTATTGTACCCCAGATTTTTTGGTAAAGTAAATATATCAATTATTTTTATTGAAAAAAATCGCATATTTAATTAACCCATATATACAGAGGTTTTTAGTTAGTTAGACACGAAGTTATTTATATTATTATTAAATAAATGTTTGAAATGAACTTTATTTTATATTTTATTTAATTGTAATATATAATATTATAATATTTATATATATATTTTTAATTGTAAATATAGCTATCACTGTTAAAAATGACCTTGAAATTGAAATAAATTAACAAAATGTGGTCAGTCTAAATTTCAATATAAATAAAACTAAAAATTAGTTAATAATATTTTTAAATAAATCTCATAAAATTAAATTATAAAATAATAATTATAATTAAATAATTATTTAATGAATATTTATTAATTTAAATCACTAAATTTAAAAGTATATTTTGAAATTTACTTTTTAATTTTTAAATAGGAAATTAAAACAAAAAATTGTCACTTTGAGGTCTTATTATCACTTTTTTAATTCAACAAAAGCGAATCGTGCCTGGAATGGTTGTTCATCTATGTTTGTTACATGTTACTCTTATCAGTTTAAAATTAAAGATTTCCTTTCTTTCTTTAACATGAACTTAATAAAATGAGTTGGTTTATATTTTTGGTTGTAGTTTTTTTTTGAAAAAATTAACTAATCAATTAAAAATTAATTAAAACATTAACTAATTAATTAAACTGAATATAAAAAACTATATAATAAAATCAATAAATGTGATCCTTGAAATTTAATTTAAGAATATTTTAAATAAAGGATATTAAAAAACAGAACCGAATATTTATTAATTATAATGATTTTAGTTTAGAATTGAAAATAAAATTAAAGAATATTTAAATAACATCTTTCAGAAAGAGATCAATTATCGAATGCGAAATTTATATTTTCAATGAATCAGACTTTTGATTTAGTCAATTATCACACAATAATAATTCAATAACAATTTCAATAAATATAAGTAAACAAAATTATATCATCTTAAACAATAAATACTAAACCCTACTTCAATAAATTCGACAGACCTTAAATTATTTAAAATTAAGACCTTAGTAAGTTCAAAGTTTGGAGAATATTCACGAAAGGAGTATGATTTTAATAGTCTAGTGTTTTACAGTGACACAATAATAATGCATGTGTGGTCTTGAGAAGGTTTTGTATGACTTCTCGTATGTCAAGATAGTTAAGACAAGACCGTTTTCACATTTCGTTAATCATCCAAATGATCGGATCAACCAGAAATTCATTTACCATGGACTTAAACAACAATCTGTCTCATTAAATTTGAGACCAGATAATTTTAATAAATGCTTAGAAATTTGTTAGTGCAATTACAAAAATATTGTTTAGATTTATTTATTGGAGAAACTTTTAATAAATCTTACCAGAAGTATTGTGAAGTTTTCCAACACCGAGTTCATCAACGAATGCTCCTTTAGTGAACTGAGTTTGACTATGAACTTTTTCATATAATCACACATGGGTATGCTTTTAAATCGATAAACGGAAATACCATTTTCAAAAGACGGGATTTGCTCCTAATAAAGATTAATGAATTATTTTATGGTATGACATGTTTCAGTAGTTGAGAAAAAATTTATTCCCCCAAACTTAAAATTATTTCACAATAAAAGTAATATGATTCTTACAAAAATGAATTATTGAATTTCTCATAAAAATACATAATTTATCAATAATAAACATAACCATAACAAATAATTTGTCAATTTTTCTCTATTTCTTGAAACTTTTTATGTCCAATATTATTATGACACTAAATATGTTTAAGACATAAAAAAACATTTCAAGTGTATTATTTAAAAAATTTTATTCACCCCAATTAAAAATAATGATCCTAAATAAATCTTTGTGTAGATGAGTGTCAAAATTAAGTTTTAAAAAACAGTATTATCGGAAAACTGGTTATAGATAATAATTTAAAATAATAAAAACATAGATGAAGGAAAATCAATATTCCGAAAGTTATTTGAAAATAAATAATTTAAAATTAATAACAAAATATTTAAAAAATATAATTAAATATAAAATAATTTTTTTGTAATATTATTTCATTATAAATACTGCTTCAATTTCGTCTAAAAACTTTCAGGCTTCCATTAAAACTTGAAAGAAATTTTACTATTGTAACAAGTAAAATATTTATGACACAGCATTTTAAAATTTTCTGTGTTTTTAAAAAAATTTACGAAATCAGTTTTAGTAAAGTCAATTAAGATTCCTAAATGAACATTTTCCCGCCAACTTTAATTTAGCTTTTCCAAAGATGTTTTAAAATTACATTTATAATGTAAATATGTACTGTAGTTAAGATATAATACCTATTGGTATTTCATTAAGTGTACCAAATATCATGTAAAGTTTTATTATTAATATAATCATATATTATATAATAAATTATTAATAATAATTATATATAAATAATATATTACATAAAATAAGTTACCGTTTTGGTCGATATGTTAAGACAATATAATTTCAAGGTTGTTTTTTAACTTTTTTTTACAATTAAGTTGAAAATAAATAAGATGTACTAGTATAAGTTATATATAATGTAATAGTATCAAATTATTCTTAATCTACCATGAATAAAGTACTTATGCTTAATTACTAAGTCTAATTATTAATATTAAATATATTCTTTAAAATTATGATTAAAATAATTAGTTTAAATAACACGGCCTGTAACTGTTAGAGTCCCTAAATTACAATAAAATTGCAACCAATTAAAAAATTGATATTATTTTTTTTTAAATCAATTTTAATTTGATTTAATGTTAAAATCAAGAAATAATGTATTGTCCTTCGAATTGCTAAAAAAATTTAAACAGAATTACAGATCAAGGAAGAAACAAGAAATTTTACGAAAGTAATCAAGGGATAAATTGAAATAGATAGATTAACTCGATTACAAAAAATATTGATATGGAATCGGATGAAGACGGTATAATAAAAGAATATGAGAATGTTTCGGTAAACCGAGAATATTTCAGTAATAGGGGAGCTAGTGTGAGCTCTATACCCATTGATATAAAGTGTCACTTTAAAATGAAAATTTAACTTTGATAAATTTAATGTTTTATTAAAGACATATTTACACCAAATAAACACTAAAAAGCTTAATATTTTGTAATTTTCTGTTTTCAAAGCAATACAACTTTGAATTCTTCGGCTCATGGACAGAAATAATGTCTTTAAATATTTCAGTGCATGTCCATCACAATATTATCAACCATTCTCTCCGAATCGATTATTATTTGAATTGTGTCGTTCTACATCTTTCTTCATTAGTCCCCAAACATTTTGAATTGGGTTTTGGTTTGGAGAATTTGATGGTTACGGAGTAACGGTTATATTAATCTCTTGTCGACTTCGAGGTATGGAATGTTGCTCAACCTTTGTATTAGAAGAAATGTGGTAACATTTCCCTAATGCTTGGTAGAGCTTTCTCTAATAATCCTTGTTACGATGTGGATTCAATCTTGCCTGGAAATTTTACCGAAATTGATTTTTCTTTAGTACTTATTGCTTCAACACGATTTGAATATACTTCAAATAAACATTTGTCACTGTAAATCCGTCGACTGAATCTTGTCTTCTGGTGATATATGCACCATTTGATTCCCTTTTCTTTATGAAGTGGGTCAATTTTTATAAAAACGTCGGTACCATTGACCATACCCACATCTCATGTAAATATTTTCTTATTGTATTTGGAGCTGCTGTAGGACTTCATTTCTTCTTATTTCAATGTGAATTTCATTTCATGAAATTCAAAATTTTTGAGGTATTCCACTTCCAGCTTCACGAATCTTCTTCAAATCTCTCATGACTGTTCATCTAGATTGACCAATGCATTTCATAACAATTTTGATGTCAATAATCCAGAGAGAAGCAATACGTCCATGACATTGTCTTGAAGGTTTCATTTTTTAAAATGCTAGATTTAAAATAATTAAAAATGTTATTGAAATACATTTTCTAATCAATAACTTACTAATATTATATGGTTTTAATTCCAAACAAAGTATGACAAACGAATTTCTAACAAAGTTCATTTATCTCACAATATTCACAATTTTAAACGCTTTTATCCACAGCCATTTTTATAGCAATGAATAATAAAGATCGAAAACGTTTTTTCCCGAAAAGTAAGAAAAATCATCGAAATGAATTAAGATGCGTTTACAATTGATAAATTTAATATTGAATCTACATACGTAACATAATATTCAATAAAAAACAAAAAATACAATAAAAAATTAAGAATTTTTTAGACAGCCAATGAATTTAGAAAAGTTCAACAAAATTATAAATAATCTTTATGATAATATTAGGTTGTTCAGAAAGTTTTGCACGTTTTTTGAACATTCATTTTAAAACTCTATAAGTCAGCCCAAATAAAAAGCTTATTGATTAAAATAAAACCATTAACATTAACACATTTTTGCTAACAAATTAGTAGATTTTCCATTCCAATGCGATATAATTCGGTTGACCTGGACGCAATGAACTGTTCAAATTCACTTTTTAGAAATCTTTTTCCATTCAAATAATTTTCTAAATGTTTGAATAAATGGAAATCAGTATATCGGGCGAGTATGATGGATGTGGCAGAATTTCATAATTTAGGCTTTTCAGCTTATCCATGGTTGATTTGCTATGTGTGGAAGAGCACTGTCATGCAATAATATTGAGATTTTTCTATTGATCAATGCTGGGTACATTCTTTTCAAATTTTCTTGTATAATATCAATTTCTAGGCAGTATTTCTTTGCTGTTATCATGTCTCCCTTTTCCAGGTAATCGTAGTAAATCACTTTTTTTGAACACCAACCATTATCTTTTTGGAAAGACTTTGGACATTCACAGATGTCTAATCACTGTGCTGAACGTTTAATATTGTTATAAGCAATCATTTTTCATAATAAGTAATCAGAAAATGAAATCACTCGTTTTTCATCCTTAAAATGAGTTCTGAGCATATCTCATGGAGCTTCATTTTGTTTTTTTATGATTAGATCACGTGGCATCAACATTTCGAACTTCTTTGTCTTACTTATTTGCTTCATACTTTAAAGAGAGCAATATATAGACTTTTGAATGCTATATAATTTTAAATAAGTTATTTGACTTATTTACAATTTTAATGTATATAAACAAAAACGCGCAAAACTTCTTGAACCTAATATATTATCAGAAACTATAATTCTAAAACACATTTGTACTGTTTATGTAAGATGGTAAAGAAAGATATTCGGATCTGTCTTCATGTTACCGAAGTATGATGATGATGATGATAATGAATTGTTAGATTTCTAGGTGGAACACGTTACTTTTGTTCTATATATTTTTTGGAAATTCATATTAAAGATTAAATTGAATAAAGATTCATAAGAAAAAACTGCATTTCGACAGGATACACTTCGTCATAGATTTTGTAATTTGAAATTTCAGCAGCAACAGAAACATTTCAACAAGTCATATCAAAAGTCGTAGGCAAAATTAAAGGAACTATGGTATATCTGGATGGTATTTTAGTTTGTACGAACAGTGTGGAGCACGAATATAAAGTCTTGGGTGAAAAATAAAAACAGAAAGTAAAATTTCTCACACATACAGTGAACAAAGACGGAGTACAAAGAAATCAGTCAAAAATAGAGACAATTTAAACGTTTAACCAACGAAAATGTGTTTAAAACGTAAAGTTTTATTTTTATTAAGTGGATCGGAAAGTAATTTCGTTTTCTTACATAAAATTCAATCAAATAAAATTTGAATAATTTTTTATTTTTAATCCAAGACATAATCACCCTTTTGTCAATAACATTTTGGCATCTACAATGCAAATATATGTAATTATTATAGCCGTTTCCTAAAAGGATATGCAAAGAAAGTAAAAGTAATGGTACAATTAGGTGGAATCAACAATAAAAAATTAAATTTGATTAAATAAGGCTTTTGAAAATCTGAAAGGGATTTTTATAACCAGCTCAGTATTATGCTTTCGGGATATGAAGAAAATTTATATTTTATACAGATACCAGTTGTAACACAATTGATGCAGGCCTTTCGCGGAAAAAATCGAATGAACTTGATAGGGTGATTGCATGTTGCTCACATATAAAGAATATTCATGAAAACACTTTTACATAACCACGAGAGAGTTGTTGGCTGTTTATGAATTTTCAAATCATGTCAATCATTGTTCATATGGTAAACGTTTTACATTACATACTGATTAAAAAACAATAGCCTTCAAGCTGTTTTCTAAAAAAGCAATCATGTTGCAATTTCAAAAATAGATCAATTAGCAGTGTAGAAAAGAACATATATTATAAGGACGCCTTACATTCGAATGCAAATATATTTTACAGTCCGAGATATAACTAAGATATTCAAAGTCAAACCCATGACGATGAACCGAAATTATGAAAAGTTATGAGTAAGAAAAATGCGAAAAAAGAACAATACCTAGTAGAGATGGAAGGCGGTAACCAAAATATAAGAAAACAAGGAAATAAAACATCCGAAGATATCATTTGGTCAGTTCAACACATGTAGGGATCGAGAAAATGAAAAATTACATTATGGATAACAACTATTCAATTGCAAATTCGAAAGAAATGATTCACGAAATAATCAGAATATGTGAAATATGGTGAAGATACAAAGTAGTTACAACACAAACAAAGGAAAAAAATAAAAAAAGTTGAATCATCAGAACATTTGGAAGATAAATACGTATATATCTGTAAACTTGAAGTACGTATATATTTTTTGGGATAGTTGATAAGCATAGTCAATACATCTCCTTAAGACAAGAGGACCTTTATATATTAAGTATAATTAAGAACAATTAGGTATTACAATAAGAAGTTTTAAAAAGACATTTGATTCAAAAGGAATGAAGGAGTTTACAATGAAACTTGATTCAACAAAGTTTAGTTTAAGGTCAACAATCATTGAAAATCATTTTTAAAGAAAATTTAAAATATATTGAGTTTTTTATGGGTTTTCTCACGAGACTTTAATTAGACTCCACTTACCTTACATGAAATAAAACACACAAAACAAATCAGTAATCAATACACATTAGTATGAAACAATATTGGTTAATAGTATCATTAAACCTCGAAACATCATTATCGAATACCTCAGTCATTAAAGTTCCAACAAAAATCTGAAGTTAAATTTTAATTACATGTTATTTTAGTAATTATTATCAATTTAACAATTCTTGTTGTTGCAGGAACCATTAGATTGCTGTGAAATATAACAGTGACAATTGTATTTAGCGAAATCAAAAGTAAAAATTTATGAAAACTAATTTTTATCAGCTCATGATGTTTCTCAAAAAGGTCCGTTAAAATAAAAAAAATTGATAAATACAATAAAGATTTTAACCTCAATTCGCTCCAAAACTTGTCGACCAAATGAACATATTTTTGTAGACAATTTGCTTTTCACATTTTCTACACCTTCGAATCTACAAGTAAAAGTAAACAGGATAAAATATTAATTTAAATAGAACAGTAAACAATAATAGAATTTTTATCAAAAAAGAGCGCATATTTTTCAAAAGACTTTTGATTATGAAAATTGGTCTGTCGTTCGAAAATGACCTACTTTGTCATTTCAAAAAATCAAAAACATATCAATAAAACAATACTACATTTACGCAAAAATGTCTTAATATTATTAGTTATCACTCGATAATTGTAAATTTGATAATAAGCCGAGAAAAACCTGTTTCACTTTCAAAATAGTTCTCGGGGCGCACCATGACTGTCAAAAATATTCACCTTTATAAAAGGCTGATTTAGAGATTTCATAAAACAATTAAATAAATAATAAATTCTTTTTATTTTCTGAAAGATTTTTCCAATTAAAATTAGTTTTATCACTATTATTACACTCCTTTCAGAACTACCCATTGATAATTGGTTTATA
>JBBMKC010251666.1:0-10312 GCA_037834085.1 Bipalium vagum | reverse complement strand
ACTCATACGTGTTGTTTTCTGTACAGATGCGTTTAGAGCATACTCGATTTCTGGTAAAATTTCTGCCCAATCGGTTTTCTTTCTATCTTTTAAAATTGCGTTTATATACTCTCTAATGGTACGAAATTGTCGTTCAACGACTGCATTTATATTATGGTGGTACGGGCTAGAGAAGATCATGTCTGCCCCTATGCCTACTGCCAGCTTTTTAAATTCTTGGGACTCAAAACATTTCCCACAATCAGCATGTATTTCTTTCGGAGCACCAAACTTTAGGATCCAGTTATTTCGGAACATCTTGACGACTGTATTATCATCTTGTCTTGCAATGGCCTAAAGTAATATGTACTTACAAAAATGATCTATGGTTGCCAGGATATATCTTTTTTGTGGAATATTTCTTTTAATGGTCCACAAATATCCAAGTATACTTTTTCGAATGGCTCTACCGAAGAGATTTTCACTGGTTTTTCCTTCATAGGTGTTGTAATCGTCTTGACTCTTTGACAGGTCTCGCACTGTCTTATATTTTCCGCAACCGTACTTCTCAAGCTTTCCATACCAAAATTTTGGGAAATATATTTCTTTTCTTTCTCTGAGCCCGCATGCGATAACAGCTTGTGCTGATGTCTGATAAACTCTTCTTTCTTTTCTAGCGATATCCATATTTTTTTGTTCTTAGTGAATAAAATATTGTCGGATAGTATGAAGTCTTTCTCTCTGCCGAGATTAATGTTTTCTTTGATTTTCCGAATCTCCGGGCTATTTCTTTGCCAATGTTCTCCCCTGTCTTCAGTCAACATATTTAAAATTCTCGTTTTCATCTTCCCCACTTTAGCATCTTTGTGACATAAGACATTGCGCACAGGTTTCACAGGATCGTCTTAACAACATGTCAGCGTTAGAATGTTCTGTGCCTTTACGATATTCTAAATTTATGTCCAAAATACTCAAGTAATTTATCCAGGTCTGGAACTGTGTTGTAATTGGTTTTTTTTGTAGTTAGCATGAACGTTTTAGTCTTGTGATCCGTTCTCAGTGTGAATCTTTTTCCATATAAATAATGATTGAAGTGATACCAGAAGAAGTAAATTGCGAGTAATTCTTTCCTTGTGATGCAATATCCCTTCTCATGAGAACTCATTGCGTGTGATCCATAAGCTATTACTCTTTCTCTTCCGTATCCGTCTTTCTGCGATAACACCGCTCCGACTGGCATCTGTATCCAGGATGAATTCTTTAGTAAAATATGAAAAACATAATATCGGCGACCTTGTCAGGACTTCTTTCATCTTCCCAAACGCCTTTTCACAGTTACCTGACCAGATCAATTTCCCGTTTGTTTCCGCACACATTATTTCTAGAGATCTTGATTTTTCCGAGTATCCTTTGATGAACATTCTTTAATAGTTACATATTCCAAGAAAACTTTTTTAGAGTCATTTTGAAATTATATATTTTAATATAATAATTATTCAAACAAATTAATTAAATAATTTAAATAATAAATATTTTAACTAATTAAAATTATTTAAAACATTTTAATCCTCACAGTGCATTCAAAATTTGATGAATTTGGCTTCAAAAAGATTGTTTCTCGCCTGATTCCAAAATTGTTAAGTGGTGAAATAAAGATCTGTACCGCATATAAATCAAGGGAAGATTTCTTTTAAAGGTACCATTACTGGTGATGAACATGGAGTTACAATCACGACCCAGAGTCAAAACAAGAAAGTAATGAATAATGTCGTCCTAATTCACCCACAAATAATAAGACAAAATTTTCAGAACACAGGAAAAGGTTATGGCAAGATTTTTTTTGACAAATAATGCATAATTTTAATTAATTTTTTGGTAAAAATGAAACTATTATTAAAGAAAAGTAATGTTAGCCTTTAACAAAAATTAAGAGATAAAAGAAAACATTTAATCGGTTACTCAATTACCATAAATCCACATTTTGCTCAAATGACATCAGACAAGTTTTACAGTTTTCATTGGAATTTATAGTCTTCTTGTTACTCTTCTTTTTCTCTTTTCTCCTTGTTTTTTTTTCTCCTTTTTACGCTGAAGTCATTTTCTTTTATACTCGAGTTGGAAGTATAATCGTCTAGTAATTATAATGATGATCGCTTGCTCGTCCGGTTGTCGGAAACTTGAATATTGTAATAATAGCTATTTGATGATTGTTGACAGATTAATTGGTTCCTTCTTCACTGATAAGCTAGTTAACCCGTTATGAACTTTACGAATAATTATTATAATTTTTTTTGCACTCTTGCTTGAATACTTTAAATTCTGCTTTTTCGTATTTTTATTTTTTATACACTTTTGCCTTGCGTTTTCGCTGTACCTTATTTGGTTTGCTTTTGTTTGTTGTCTTGTGTGAGTTTTTGGCTATAATTCCTTTTCTTTATATATGTTTTCTAAACTCTGTTTTTTAAATTTAGAAACTTTCCTTTTCCATCTATATATTATTTTTTTGTTTTTATTTCTAATTTTATGTTATTATTTTATTTCTTAATATTTTTACTATTTTTGCCATTTTTGCTATAAAAATTTCTTTTGCTTTTCTATTAATAGTAACCTAATGTTACCAAAATAGAATTTTTTTGCTAAAATATAATTTTTTCATAAATAAATAATGGACAACAAATAATAAATATAAATATAATTATTACTATTATTAATACTATTATTTATTTATTAATATTATTGTTTATTTATTAATATTATTGTTTATATATTTTTCATTTTCTTTTACTTATTACTTATGATATTCATTACTACTTAATTATCATTTCATTATTATTATTATTATTTTATCAATCAGATCCTATTTACATTCTATACATGTATTATTTTTATAAAACAATCACGACATATAACTCTAAGTACACAGAAATAAACAATATTATCAATTAAAACACAAAAGGATTATTAACACAAAGGGATCAAAGTTTCGATTCAATTTAAGCACAGAAGGAACAAAATTTCAAGTTAATGTTAAAAATTTGAATTTGAATTTGAGCTGGCTGCTTGTTGTACACTTGATATTGCTCCTTGTGGGTTTGGTCGTAGTCTCCACAGAATCAATAAGAAATAATCGATTCAAGAAATTTATATTTTTACTTGTTTCGTGTTTCTTGCGTTTTATCCTCGTTTATAGTTCTACCGAAATAGTTGACTAAAACAGTTCTTATTCTATACTTAAATTCGAATTGAGAGATTATTTTTTTCTATAACTAAGTGCTATTCAGTTTGAAATTGTTATATTGTACAAATATATTTCTTTATTTTATTTATTTTTTATTATTAATGGTATTTGAATCTTTTGGAGTCAGATTTTAGTGTCATTTACGATCGATTAGAAAGATCATCATTCAGTCACTTAGTATTCGTAGAACTAAATAAATCAACTGTTTGTAATGAAGTTTTCTTCATCGTTTGCGAACAACCTAAACATGAGTGTTTAGCATACCAAGGGTTGAAGAGTAAAATACAACTTGAATTTCAGAAAAACCTCAACTTACTAATAAAAAATAAAATATTTTTTCATTTGTTGGGAATTTTTTTCCACTGGCTTAATGAAAGCCCAGATTAGGAAGGATTTAAATATTTTCTCTTATGTCTGAGAGCAGGAAAGGAAATAAGTTTATGATTGAGTTATAAAAGGCCATTAGTCTTAAAGGGGAGTTCATGATCCGTGCCTCAGCAGCAAAATGGGACTTATGAATTTGACTGACACCAAGCATAT
The DNA here is from genome assembly GCA_037834085.1 of Bipalium vagum. Taxonomy (NCBI): domain Eukaryota; kingdom Metazoa; phylum Platyhelminthes; order Tricladida; family Geoplanidae; genus Bipalium; species Bipalium vagum. The sequence goes on along the minus strand of JBBMKC010251666.1, from coordinate 6,555 downwards.
TTGGGTTATCGAGGTCATGGGTCTATAATTTAAGAGATCATCAAGAAAGTTTGTCTAAATGGAGCAGTTGGCTTGCTTTGGATAAGCACTCGACTAATCAGTGAGATTTCAGATTATATAGTTGGTTAATAATCTTTAGTAAATTTTTTTAAAATTCCATTTAATACCTTATTCTAATTAAGTAACTCGTTAATTTCAAAATTTTTATTTAATTTAATATTTATTAAAAAGATTTAAATTTGAAGTATGCAAAATGAGGCTTATTCATTTATAATTTCACAAAAATATGTGATTTATTTAGAAAGTCAAATACTTTTTGTAATGACTTTGAAAATATTGAATTACTGATATTTTGTACTGCAGTGAATAAAATTAAAAATATTGTTTTAATATTTAGATTTTGAAATATGAATGATAATTATGAATACAAAGTAATTCATGAAGCTCTATTTTTAAATATTTTGAGAACGTTTTAGATTAACATTGACAGTATTCTCCAAAAAGTTCTTAAAGAGAAAACTATTTCATGTCTGAAAATTTCGAATTACAATGATTTTCATTCATTTATCACCATTACTCCTTGCAGTATTAAGGTAATAGAAAATGTAATCGGTGAAGCCGTCAGCAAACTGGATATTAAAAGCAGATCAACTTATTTTGACGACCCTATCTTTATAAAACATCCCGAAGGATTTACTTTTTCTCCTATTCAAAGGTCTGCAATATTGACAAGCATTGAATTAATCAAAGTTCTATGGATGGAACATGAATTAAATAAACGAAATTGATTTCTTTAAAAATAATAAATGACTTTCAAATGTCTGCAGTGTTTTATTGATTGAGGAATGATAAATTAATATTTGGTTTTCTTTAATCCAAAAAAGTAATTGAACTTCGCTTAAATTCTTTTTTTAGATTTTTCCATTCTTGAGTTGATTAAAGATAATAAATGTCAAAGGAACGAAAATAAAAACAATTCTCAAAGATAAATTCTGATTTGTATAAGACTGATCAATAATAAAAATAATATATTGATTTTTATATAAAGAATAGTTACATTAAAATATATTTTATCTTGGTTTTTTATATTTTGAACTCTACTTATCATTTCTGATGCTTCTCACAATTCCCCGACAAATTATTTTTAATAAGGTAACCCATTACAAATTTATGATGCAAAAAAGTATGAAGCTTCAGTATTGTTTCATCCCAGACAAAAGATCAAATTGATACAAACCCATTTATCTAAAGCTCAACCGCATTGTAATTAATATAACTAAGTGAAGTTCTCTGCTTATACATATTTGCAATATAAAATAGACTGATAACAACTCAGGCTGTTGAGCGTTCAATATTAGGGATTTAGTTTAATTCCACGTAAAGTATACTAAGGATTATCATAAGAACGATAAATACATAATGGTAAATATGTGTGGTAAATATTTTTTTTGCTCTGAATTATCTAGGATTGAAATGATTAACTTTTGAACACCTTAAGTAGTAAATATTCCTTTTGATTAGGTTCTATAACAATCATATTCGAAGGGAATTAATAGTTATTAAATTTAAGCAAATCACAAAAAGCATTGATACTAATCTCACAATGTCTCACAATCATTTAATATTTATTCAAAGTCTCTTCGAATAGTATTCGCACGATGCCTTTTTCCATAAATATGTTGGATTGGCCCGAATATTTGGCCAGCAACTGCTTCCGAGTCATGCAGTAACCCATTTCATGAGCTGACAAATGCCTTGATCCATAGGCGATTACTGCTTCCGATCCATCTTCCAGCCATTCACTCAACACAGCTCCGACGGCATTGAAGCTAGCTGTATCTAGCATGAAAGTTTTGTCTTGTCTAGAATAATCGAGTATTGGACCATTGCATAACCTACTTTTTAGCTCTTCAAAGATTTTCTGATATTCTTTTGACCATGGTAACTGTTTATCACCTTCCAATGTCGCGGCATATAATGGTACTGGTATCTTTGCTTATTTATGAATAAAACGGCGATAATAGTTCGTTAGGCCTAAAAATGAATGTAATCTTCTGAATCTTCTTTTCATTTGTACGAATTCCCGTTGCACTCACTTTATGAACAAGAAACACTATTTCTTTGTGATTAATTTTACATTTTCCTGGACTTACCTTTAGCTCTGCTACAGAAATTCTTCTTAAAACCTCTTCTAAGACTCGATCATGTTGGCTTTCAGGAAGTTGGCTTTATCAGTATATCATTCAGTTACACAACGACACCATAGAATATGAGACCGTCCAGCAATTCGTGCATGAGTTTCTGGAACGTAGCTGGAGCTGTGGCCAAACCAAATGGAATTCTATTAAATATCTGGCACTGGGAAGGAAATTTTTTCCGTAATCGCGTTAATCCGTCTAAAATCTACATATATTCGAATCGACCCGTCTTTCCTACCACTACCAGTGGAGAGTTCCACGAACTCTTGCATTTCCGGATAACACCAGCTGACATGAGTTGCACAATCATTTCGTGAATTTTTGATTCGAGATGCAAAGGTTGCAATATGTTGCTTTGCATGTTTCAATATTGAATAAAAAATAAAGCAGATACACTATCCATCAATAGAGAAATTACTAAGTTGATGAATAAACAGGAAAAATTAATTCACCCAACATCACGAAATTTTGTTAGTTGGATGTATTGTATCAATAAGGACAGTACAAAGACAGTTGAAGTTAGCCAACATCAAATACACAAGAAGTTAACACGAATACTTGGTGTCAAAGAAACATAAAAAACAAAGAGCGAAAGTGAGTCCAATCATATTTGGGAGAATGCTGTATTCACAGAAGAAAAGTGGTTCACACTTGATGGACCAAATTGTTGGATGACGTATGTTCCAAAAACATCCAAATATGCACGTCACTATCGACAATGTCAAGGAGGTGGAATCATGGTCTGGTTGATAATATTTCCTAACGGACTTCTGACTTTCCATATGATAAAAAAAATAAGTAGTAAATTTAAGTCTTCCGATTACATTACGCTTTGGACAATTTTGTTGTTCAGGTAATGAGAAGAATGTACGAATTACCTTTACCTTCAGCAAGACAATTGTACAGTACACAAACTAAAGGTTGTCCATGATTACCTGAAATCAAGTAATATATCAACAATTACGTGGCCGTCGTGCAGTCCAGACCTAAATATAGTTGAAGATGTCTGGAAAATGATTTCAGATATGGCTTAACCTCATTTCAAATTTTTTAAATTCAATTTCAAATTTTTGTAATCTCATTTTAAATACATATTTTCTCAGCTACATTGTCTAATTACTCTAATTAGACTAATTTATTATTTGCATATCTCAAAATCTATGATGATTAAATGATAATATGTAAATATATGTAATACATTTTCTTATTTTTATTTTTTGAAATTTTTTTAAAAAATTTATTAATTTTTGAAATTGATTTATTAATTTTTGAAATTGATTTACAAAAATTCGAAATTATGTTATAACCCCTGTATGATGGAATCGAGTTTTTAACAGAGCTGACTATTATTATAAAAATAATAAACTGACTAATAGTATTTAGAGAAAAGCACCTTAAAATAAATTCAAGTCGAAGACAGACTCACATTCCTTTAGGTGCTAATTATACTGTTTTGTTAAGTTCCTAAAAAGTGACTTATTTTAAGTTACTAAGATCGAAATTGAGCTTTTAGGTTACTTTACAAAGTATTTAATATCAGAAGGGTTTACGGATGAATATAAAAATCACTGTCACAATATAAAACAAATCGAAAAGGAATGAACAAATGTTTAATAAATCTTTATTGGTAGAAAATCTTTCACAAAACTTTAGTGTACAATTAATTAGAAGATTTTAACTGTCAGATCAGATATCTTTAGACACAGAGTTAGTCTAGTGTGCTAAAGCCATCAGACGTTTGCCAGCTAGCAACTGTGTAAACTTAAAACAAAAAGAGAAGAATGGGAAAAACAGTAAAAATTTAAATGATTCTCGATTAAGAAACGAGTATTTATTTTGAAGAAATGTAAATTTAAACCTTAAGTCAATCGGTTAGGATGGCTTAAAGGATGTTTTTAATAAAGTTTAAATTAATAAAATACCTCTGTGTTGATTAAATGAAACAGAGTATGTGTAGATAATACATTTAATGATGATAATAATAATAACAATTACTAACTATTAATTATTTGTTTAGGCTTGCAATTGGTGACTATTTTTAAATTCCCTTTTTCTTTTCTAATCTATCTAGGCGAATTGATGGTCTATTTATATAGAAAATATAAAATGGTAGACTAGTGATCGAAGCGTGATATGCAACTGACCGTATTTGACTTTCTAATCACTGGAGGTCCCATTGACCTCAGTTAACTTATTTATATTATTATTTTCTTAATTTTTCTATTTTTGGTACTTAAGTACTTAAAATATATTTTATTATATTTTATTTTCTATTATAAAACTTATTATTGTTATTTTTTAAATTTTTTCTATATTTAGTAACCTAAGGTATAAAAATAATAATAAAAATAATAATTTGTAGAAGAGTAAAGATAGACAGTTATAATCTTTTACAGGAATTAAAAATTACAATATGTTTTTAATTCAAAACTCCATGACCACACAAAAAAAATGTTTATTGTGGAATGCTCCACAAATCTATACTATTTTATCCTTTTATTTGTAGATACTTATATTTTTATATTAATTAAAACAAAATAATGGTAATTGAGAATTTATTTTCTTATAAAACTTCTTCGTTAACTTTACATGGAAAGTCTTTTGGCCAATGCAATATGCTTGCTTTCAACTGTGCTTTGGTTGGATAGTCCTGCAATTCTCTTAGCATCTTGCATTATTATTTTACTTTTCTCTGACTTCTAAAAAAAGATAGATTAGGCACATGCTTGACTAAAGAAAACTTTACTTCGACGTTCCTAACAAATTCAGGAATCATTTGTCTCACAGTTTCGTTTGGAGTTCGGATGAAGGAATTTCTTCTTGTTGCGTCATCTTTATTTTCCATTTTAGAATTGAAATAATAATTAAAGCTGTTATTATATGCGCACTTATTTAAACAAATAATTTTTCTAATTTTGTTTTAAAATAAAAAATATATATATAAATAATTAAAAATTTTAAAATTTTAAATAAAACTATTAATAGATTGAAAATAATAATATCTTGTTAAAATAGGGTTCATAGTAATTTAATAGCCTAACAAAATCGTGAATCAAGGTTTTCGATGGCAAAGTTTAGAAGGAAAGATTTTAATTAATTTATTTTTGAGAAATTATTGAAAAATTTGCAGACAAAATCTGAAGAGAAAATTGGAAGACTCCAAAGGAATAAAATAAAAACTGACATTGGTATACCATCTATTAATATCTTTTTTATTTTTTATTAGAATAATTGATTTATTTATTTATTTTTAGCCTCGTGTTGAACCAATGATTATTGATTTAAAAATTTCAGTCAGATAAACTCAGAGATCAAAATTTTTAGTTATCCAACTTTGCTACATATATTTACAGGGTAATCAAAACTTAACAATATTAATTGAAACAATTACTTTTTAATTTAATTTTCCATGTGCAAATGAAGTATCCAAATTTATGATTATAGTATGTACACATTTTTCAGAATCCAGCAGATGCAACAGTCTTCGCCCTTTTCGGAGCTTGTTCGCCTGATTTTATCCATTGCTTTGATTGATTTTTAGATTCAGGGGTATATGGGTGAATCCAAGTTTCATCAACAGTGATAAAACGACGAAGAAATTCATTTGGATTGTCTTGGAATAAGACCAAACAGTTCTTCAGATAACAGTCAATTAATTGTCTTAAATCATCGCTTTTCAATTCTCAAAAAGATCCTCAAGATCGAATTATTTTCTCTGACTCAAGCAAACTGTGTTTTCACATATATCTTTCGTAAATAATAGAGATATTTTGAGCAGTCTCCAAAGCATTTGGTACTCGACAAAACTAGGAGAGCATCACATTTATAATAATAGAAGAAATATAATGTTGCCTAACAGTATATGATTATAAAAATTTTAACAGAACAACAAAAGATGAAATAAAAATGTAAGTAAAAAATAAAATGTATGTATTTTGAATTTAATGAAAGACAATTTAAATATTTAGAAGCGGAAATGTAACAACTTTACCATATGGATACTAATTAAATTTAAATTAATAAATAAATTTTTTTTGATTATTTTTTTTTAATTTTCATATCCTTCATTTTCTTTTTTAATATAAACTCTATCAACTTTATCTCTAAATTCCTTTACAACTTTAATTCTTTCAAATGTATAAAGTATTTATTTAACTTCTAATTCTAAATCATTGAGTAAATCCATAATTTCTTTGTTTGATGTCCATGTTAATGTCTAGCTGTTAATGATAATACCTGGAATATTAATTTTTTATGGTTTTAATTCTTCATTATATGTTTCCCTGAAAATGTTATGTTTATTTCTTTCATTTTTAAATTCTTCTTCCATCATTTTATTAGGTATATACATTATATA
>JBBMKC010251665.1:0-20507 GCA_037834085.1 Bipalium vagum | reverse complement strand
TAATAAAAAATAAAAAAGCTATACTTGTTTTTCTTCTTTCATTTTATTTCCGAAAATATCGCACGCACCCTGTATATCTAAACTACTCAAGTAGTTTATCCATGTCTGAAACTGTGCTAAAATTGGCTTCTTTGTTGTCAGCATAAATGTTATAGATTTGTGATCTGTTCTAAGAGTGAATCTAGTATTTCCATATAAAAATAGAAATCTTTTTACACATTTTGGCCTTTCAAACCATTTAATTGCTTCTATCTTCATAAGGTTCGTTTTAACCCAGTCTTTGTTGATATTAAGGCCCAAAAGTTTCTGCAAATCTTTTCTTGAGTAATGCTCAGAGTCTTTGAAGGCCTAACAAAATTGAGTAAATCGCTTTGGACCAGGCATTATGCTCTTTATACTTAATCAGCAATAACATATTTTGTAAATTTTCTTTTAGAGTAACGGAATTTAAAAGTATTTGTGAAAAACGTTATCTGGATATCGCGATATAATAGTATCATTCATCAAAAAAATTTTCTCTCGCTGTCTTGAATCCACCAATTCAGCTGATGCTTTTGATATTTCTAAATTTCTTATCAAGTTTATTTTCTATAAATAACTTTGACAGTTCTTTTTCACGAGGTTTGTATTCATCACTACTGGTATTGTCTTCGTCATCATCATTTTGTTCAGATAGCCTCAGAGGTCTAGGAATTCTTAGAGGAATAGGCAGATCGTCTGAATATTTAAGTTGTCGTATGGATAAAGGAAAATCTGGGTATAATATCGTCTTTTTATTTTTCTTGTTTATACCAATCACTTTAGTCATGCAAAAGTAGTCCTCTGCAATGAAAACCGAATACATTTTCCTTTCCCCGAATAACATTCTGTCAACGAGATAGATCATTAAGGTTTTATCCTGCTCTCCACATTACATAAAAAATAGACGTTATAAATATGTCTAACTTCGCTCGTTATTTTTATTCTGGTCTGCTGTTGTGAAAAACTACACACACTACAGAAATTGTTAGGTTTGTTCTTGCAGTTTCTTGACATTTTCAATAATGGTTATAATTTATATACGAAAATTCATAATTTTAAAAGTACTTTCAGAAAACATATTTGTATCCGATACAAAAAGGCTGTAAACTAAGTTATCTAAGAAAAAGCAAGACAAAAAATTAAACAGGTATCCTTTCACCGCCTGCTGAAATTGTGTCTTCTCAAGAGCCCAACAGGTTTGTGAAAGGATAAGAATTATTTTGATTATGAAACAAGTTAACCCTTTCCATTTCAAGGTCTGGGTATGGCAAGACCATGGACAAATTATTGGGGTTTCCTTTGATTCTAGTCAGTATCACATTATGGGAACGTTTCTTAACAGCTCAGAAAAAACATCATATTATTTGTTCGATTTGTTGAAATTATAATGGATGGGAATAATTATTTGAGGAAGATAATGAAAGCTTAAAAATTCCCTTTCTTTAAGATTTAATAACTAACCAAAATGACAAATCACTACTCAAAATTTAACCAAAAAACTTTCAATGTTTACTTTTATTTTTATTCTTTTATTATAATATTTTTTCGATTTAGTTCTCAAATTTGATTTGATTTATTTATTTTTTTACAAAACTGATCAAATATTTATACGGTGGATAGATGAATACTAATTTAATTATTTAATTAGAATAATTTTCTTGTTTTAATAACTGGTTTAATTAGCATAATTAATTAATTACGTAATTATCATAAAAACAAAATCATAGCAATGGAAATAATGAATGTAAAATATTGAAATAGTTTGAATTAAATGACTAATATAAAATAAAAATAAATAAATAGTAAAATTAAATTTTTTACAAGACAAAAACAATGTGGTTCATGTTTGCTAAGACTTAATATAATAAAAGTCTGGTGCTGAAGGAGAACATTTAGACAATTTTAGACTGAATTTTTTAGAAAAGATTTTGTATAATTTTAGCTTTTATTGAAAAAAAAACTTAAAGAAAATTATAATAAAGAAATAATAATAAATAGAATAATAATAATAATAATAATAATAATAGATAGATAGAATAATAATAAAAAGAACATTAAGAAAAAATAGATTAATAAATAAAATAATAATACATAATAATAAATAAAATATTAATAATAAATAAAATAATAATAATAAATAAATAATAATAAATAAAATAATAATAATAATAAATAAAATAATAATAATAAATAAAATAATAGTAACAAAATAAACTAATAATAATCAATAAAATATAATAAATAATTATCAATAAATAATAATCAATAAAATAATAATCAATAAAATAATAATCAATAAAATAATAATAATATAAATGATTTCTGTCAAAGATTCGTTATGATTAAAAATAGGTGCCAAACAGATCCTTTGAACTTATGTGATCCGATTTTTATCTCAGATTGGAATATTAAGTTGATCTGACATTCTTTAGCTCATTCTACTTACGTAAGTTATCGCGACAAATTGGCTGAGAAAGTTCTGTGTCCTCTTGATTAGAGATGGTCTTCCATTTCCCACAATAACAAGAATCTTCATTTCCATCCCCATTGATGTCGATACAAGAGCCTTGGCTGTTTTGACAATGTTCACAAAATTTTGTCATTCTCTCAATTTTTGGATCTGGTTTAATCGAAAACAAATAAAATAGAAACGACGTAAGGGTATTTTGACTTACAACATTCGTAATAATTTAAGTACATTTGATAAACGGCAATGTAGTCCTTGGGACAAGAACAGACCTTGAACTTCATCACACTGCTGTATGCGCATTCAGCAATTTTTGTTCGGCAGATAATATCCTGATCATTACAGAATGATCCGAGATCTACTACATGAAAGAAAAATAAAATATTCAAAATATAAATTACATATTTCAGCTTTTCAAATCCATTAAAACTTTATTTGATAATAGTAAATCAATTTATTCTTTTTGTTTATTACAGATATTAATTGTTACCAGGGGAATTCAACAACCCCTTTATATATACTTTTTTAGTAAATGATTAATTAAATCTTTCAAATATGAAATTTCGAAAATATTCTGAAGAATCATTTCATTGTAAATATTAAAACATTAATTATAAAAATATTTAATAAAATAAATTTTATAATTTTTAGATATGTATATTAAAACAAAGAAATAAACAATCATTGATTCAAGAGCATTTACATTTACTTTAAACACTTCATTTTAGTGATTATTAAATATTATCAACGTTATCATATTTCTATTAATTAATAACGTTTCTTATTTATTTTTAATGAGTTGATTATTATATTATAATAATATCCACAGATTATTATTTATTTCTGTCTCTTGACAATTTCCTATGAAATAAGCAGTTCAAAAATCAGTTTGATGCTCAACATACCTTCACATCTTTTACTGAATCTCGTGACCAGGATTTTTTTTAGAAACGGTGTAAAAAAGCTCGTATGACGTTGGCAAAGTGGTGTAGATTCCAATTGTGCATATTTTGATTAATAAAACTATATTTTATAGTGACTTATCGACTATTGATTTGTTAGAGGAAAAAGAAACAATACCATTCCCTCAACATAATATTAATATTCAATTAGTATAATGTATTATATTTCTATATTAAATGTTTTATGATAATTTTAATTAATACTTAACATTAAAGAAGAACACCTTATTAAAATTATAAGTCCATATCCATTTTGTAAATGAAATTCTCTTTCTTGATAACCTTTAATTTTAATATTTTGATTAAATAATATTAAAAAACATTATATTTTATAATAAAATGAAATTTGAAATAGCAAAATATCTGGTGCAATAGTTTTAAGTTGTGTAATAATCATTACATTTTTACACACATCACCTTTGCTGTTCTTTAAATTTAAATAAATAATTATATTTTTTATTTTTAATGTACTTAGTTCAGATCTCATTTTTTATTGATTTAAGTTTGTGAATTAAGTTCATAATATTCCTATAACAATATTGGGTTGAACTACGACATCACTGCAGTTCTTTTGTGAAGGTTAATTTAATATTTATGAGTTTCACAATTTTTTTAGAATCCTGACTTACAGAGTGATTTTTCTAATTAACGGAACGTTTTATGGAGCGCAGCGACCTTAATAGAGTTCACTTTCGTTAAACTTAATTAACATACTATATAGTTACAAAACTAAGCTAAAAATTAATATTACTTTGAGATTAAATTAATCATATAAAACAGAGACAAGATGCTGCAACTATATCGAAAGATATCTCAACATTATATTTTCAAGCATTTATTGATTTATCTGAAAAGAAACTGTAGAAATAGAAAGTATACAATTTCCGGTATTGTTAAAAAAAAATTTCAGCCAAATTAAAATATTTTACTTTGAACCTTAAAAAAATAATAAAATAAAATGTTCTATATGTATAAAATTAACTTATCCACAAAAAATATTACAGTCCTTAGTTCGGGTGTTGATCTATCTTCTTCTTGGCACATACCATACAGGACTTCAGACAGGTTTTGATTGAATTTCACATTGACGGTCAATAATAATGTTCCTTTATATAACGGAAAATCTTCTTGCTTCCGAAATGGCACAAGTCTGCATGAATTTCTTTGATAAAATCATTCGCGAACATTTCTGGTATAATTATTAGATCCAGTCCATCCTTTCTGAAGACCAGCATGTCGTTTGCAATTTGCAGACTGTTTCTCCATTGATACAGAAAACTGTTTCTGATGTTTACTGGAAAATTTCTCCCCCTCCGCAAATATCGTACAAAACCAACAAACAAAGGATCAGGCTGTTGTTCTTTCCCGATCCTGTCCAGCCGTCCGTCCGCGAAACTCATCTGGTTAATATATCTGGTCTTCAGCTTTTCAACTTTGGCCTGTTCATGTTTAGTCTGACACTGAGGACATACGATATCGGTGATTCTGGAAAATCCATAGGCATTGGATTTTTTGTAGTGTTCAGGACTCTTGGATTCTCTTGTCGTTGGTGCGTTCTGTAAGACTTCCCAACAATAAGGAAATTGATCTAAGACTCGATCTTTCGGCTCTGTAGTCATCTCTAATCCCGGTCGAAAAAATTTGTATTTGGTAATTTGTATTTGTAAATACCAATTTTCGGCCTTGGTATTAGAGCTTCTTTAAGACCCGTGCTCTTGGCTCTTTTTTGTTAAGAAATCAGCAAAAATTTCATCTCTGGATAACCCGGAGTCTAGGACCTTTTCCAGCAGATTTCGAACTCTGATTTCAAAGGTTGCCAACCTTTCATCACTATTTTGCTTCATCTCACCAAGTTCCATTATCGGCTCAGAAATCGACTTTTTAATGGTAAAAGTCTCATGAAACCTGGCTGCAACCTCATCGGACAGCAGGAGGTCGAATACTCCATTGAGACATAAGTCATTAAGTTGGAGCCATTCTTCTATATCTTTGAACCATCGTTCAGCCTCACCTGAACTCGTCCATTGAATCGGTGAACATTAAAGTTTTTTAAATCTTGGCTTTACTCGGCAAAGCATCCAGAATTATTTTCCTGTCTTGTCTCCTTGTGACAACATTGACATTTCCGGTGTGGTCGCCAGTTAATTCGTTCTTTATAACAGTAGAAAATATAGCACATGAAGGTGAAAAGTATTTATTCAAACAAATCAATAATAAATAACATAACTGGTGTGAATGATCGTTGTGATAGATGTTTTTTCATAATTATATGGATTTCAGCTTTTCAAAATCCTAATGTCCTGAGAATTTGGTATTTTCATTTGAACTTACTCTTAGTAAATCATGATCTCAGCTAATATTATGCAAACTGCTTCAAAATGGTTGTGATCCTAATTCTTGAACCAGGAATCTCTATTTAAATGTTTCTATTTGAACGAAGTAAAAGTTCATCTAATAAAAAGTAAAAAAGTTAATTGATTTTTTAAATTTAATTTTTCTGAATGTATTTACAGGGAAATAGAATAAATAAAATTAATTACTAATTAATTAATAATTAATTAATTATAATAGTAATATGAATTTTAAATAAATATAAGTAATAAATTATTCCTTGAAATGATAATAATTTTTTATATTTTAATATGGTTAATCTCCTGAACTGTTTTAAGCTGATCAATAATAATTAATAATTAAAACAAAAATGATACAAAAAATTGAATTTTTAAACGAATTTTATTTATTTTTTCAATTTAAAAAATTTTTTACTGAATTATAAAAGTTTTAAAATCGTTTTAATTAATTTTTCAATTAATTTTTTAAAATTTAGAACTAATTTTTCCAATTCAGTTTATATTTCCATTTAATTCGACTTTAATTATCTACAACAGTTAAAATTTGTGCATTTTAGTGATATTTAATTAAATTTAATATTGTCAAATTTTATCTATTTTAAATAATTAAATATATTTTGAACTTTTACTGGTTTAGAATTATTTTTGGAATTTAAGTGTTTTGGATTACATTAAAACGAGACGTTTTTGATATTTAACAGTGGCAATTAAAAAATTCCAGAAAACAGTTGATTTTGAAAAGAAATTTTATTGTACACTTTTGGAAAAATTTTAATTGAAAACATTTGAAAGTTAATTAATATTATTTAATTTTTCCATTAGAAAGCCAAACATAAACTGATACAGTTGTTTAAATTGGCAGATATTTTATCATCTTAAACTATTTATTAGAATAACTTTACAGTTATATTTTAATTAAAGCGATATTGTATTGGTATAAATATAAATATTAGCATAAATATAGTAATAATAATATTATCATTATTATTAATATTAATAATAATAATATTATAATAACCATTATTTATTATTATTATTATTATTATTACCATTGCTATAAATCTTATTTATTATTATTATTATCATTATTATTAATATTATAATTATTATAATTATATATAATTGATATTATTATTATCATTATTATTGTTATTATCATTGTTATTTTTATTATTATTACTGTACTTACTTTCGTATATAGTTAAACATTTTCTCAATTATTTACGCTCTATCTCAGTCTATTTAGTAAGTTAACAAAATCTGATCAACTTTTATTATTGAAATATAAATAACCAATGCTCCATTGAATCAAATAAAAGATTTCCTTTTTCAGAATCCAATGAAAAAGAAATAACCATCAGAGCCGTTCCTTAAAACTCTGCAGAATAAGCCTATTTTTATTCCTGGTGTGAAAATGTTCAATGAGGCATAAAATTTTCTAATTTTATTTTATGAAAAAAATTATCATCAGTGAATTTGATAAAAAATTATTTATTTGTGATGTATGTGTTTTTATGTGCTGAACATGATAATTGAGCCTGGGTTTGTTTAGAGTATCGGTGGATTAGAATGGTTGATATACCATTTCTACGTGAATTTTCAAATTTTGTTTAAATATTGCATTTGTACTACATTTTAAATTGAATAAAAAATATTGAAATATATATAACAATGAATAATGAGTTACTTTTATATATTTTATATACATTTTTTTATAATTACGGACAGATTCTTTTCAAAAGAAAAACCAAAGTGTGTCGAATGGAAAACGACACAGCCTACTGGAAATATATTTCGAAAATTCTTAGAACTTAAAAGAAGTTGCTTCCGCGCTCAGCATAAAACCATTAGCATAGAATCATCAATGAGTTTAAGAAAAGTTCTCGTAAAGATAAAAGATGTTGAGAGCTGATGAGAACGGCGATTTCAAAGATTTTATAGCTAGAGGATTCGAAACAATTAACAAGATTGTGCTGGTTGTCATAAGTTTATTACAAGAAACTTGGTCAATGCAGCGGCTAGATTAGTATACCAACACAAATAAAACATTGACTTGTAAAATTTGAATATTGACCTAAAAATGGTATAATTTTAATAGGTGTTTTGTTCCAATATTATCAAAATCATTATTATTCCGCACTAAGGATTGGTATTTTATAATGGATTAAAGTTGTTCTTAATCAATAAATGATTTTCTATACTACTATTTATAATACTATTAAGTATTAAGAAAACATAAGCGAAATTAACCACATGTTTTCGGGTATTGATAAGCAAATGATCAAAGAACTCTTGGATATGTCAAGTAAAACAATTTTTATAACAAGAAAACTATATTATCTTTATACATATATATTTTAATTATAATATTATATATACTCTCCGCCTGACGATAGTTATAATATTTAAAGAAATAAAAATATATATTAATAATTTGTTGAATAAAAATAAAATTTATAATTATATAGAAAATCCCGAAACTCAAATAAAGAAAATTGAGGAAAAAGAATATAATGATGATTTTTAAAAAACAAATTACAACCCAAAATTTGCACTAACCTTGAACGTAAATAAAATTCATCAGATATATCAAATTTAATTCTGTTTTAAAACAATCAAAGATTGGAGTGTGTATAATTGATCTAATATAAAAACATTTATCTTTAGCTAAATTAATTTCAAATATGAGGTCAAAGCAGAAAGTAATTGTACAATTTACCACAAATGTATTGGTGTATAAAAAAAGTTTACTGTAAATCATTTTTTCTTTGGAAATTTAAGTAAATTTAATATATATCCCTTTTTAATGTTACATAATAATAAGTATCTTAACATCGAATTTAATTAAATCAATAATTAGATAATTAAAAATTACAATTAAATCAATAATTATTGTAATTTCTCATGATGTGATAATAAGATTTGTTTGAAAATTTCAAATTGTGGTTTGAAAAATTAATCAATGAACTTGCAACCTCGTGATGATTTTTGTGAAAATCAAAGCCAACCAATCACCGTAACCTGTAAAAATAGTGTAAAAGGCCTGTGGGTTTTACAGAATTTCTAGAAGGTAATCTTTATTAATTTATAAAGCATCAGATAATAAAATTGTTCTGTATTTTATTTATTTCAATCAATATTTAAAACTGATGCTTCAACGAATGAATTAATCAAAAATTATTTAAATATAAATTAAAATAAGTATAATTTATAATTAATTTTTATATAATTATATATTTATAATTAAATTACAAATTTTAAATAATTAATTATATTAATTACATTTTAATATAATAATAAAATTATTATTACAAAAGCTATGAAAATATTATTTTAAAAATCTAAAAATAAAAATATCTTTTTAATTTAATTAACGTAACTTGAAATTTTGATTATTTTGCAAATGAAAGTTTTGATTCATGTAAAAATCATTAATGATATGAAAAATATTTTCCGTTGTCAATATTTGGAAAATTGTAATAATAACTCGAATTTTTCTGTAGAAAAAACCTTTTTTAACAACCAAAAGTCTGAGGAGACAAGTCAAGGTACAAAACGATAAAATATTCCGTTGAAATGCCATTTTTTGCCAACTAAAAAGTCTTTTCAGGGATGACTTACACCACCATGTTTCCATCTTTTTTCCATCCTCAAATGTCAATGATTTGTCTCCAGACAAATCATGGTGACTGGCAAACCATAACGGATGGAGGAGTTATGTTCAAGTGTTAACTTTTAAAATGAAAAGTCTTAAAATGAAAGATGACTTAAATGATCATGGTTTTTTTCCAATGAAAATGTCAATTATTTCTCATTAAAACAAAAAAAACCAATAATATAAATAAATAATTTAAAATATGTAATTAAAACTCTTTCTTTGATGTTCTCTTGTGCTCAAACTCCATTGCAATAAATATTGAAAGTTTGAAAAATAAAACCATCATTTTCATTCATTTTCAGGTTTAGAGGAATTAATTAAAAACGGATATTAAAATAATAAAATAATGTGGTATTTAGATGATAAAAAATGACAAGATAAAATGATTTATTTTCATTGAAAATTCATATCATTTGCATAATGTAAACAAAATGAACGAAAACGGGGAAATTAAAATAAACAAAATAGACCGATTTTAATCAATTGGGAAAGGGAGGGGGGTCGCTTAATTTGTATACTATCAATTTGCAATGTTCATTATGGAAACTAAATGGAAATCTATTTTTCGATATGGGGAAATATCGGAAAAATATAAATAAAATTCCTCTTGTGACAGAGACGAGCAGATTTTGAACTCAACTAAATTACGATAAATATTATTGTTATGTCTTCAATTTTACTTGAAAAGTCTTGATTCTAGAGATTTGTCAAAGATCTTGAATTTTTGGAAGAACCCCTCAAATAATCAATCACGTTTCGATTTTGATTCAACTGAAATTCAGTCTGCTAATTGCATTCCCATGGTACATCATCGTTGAATTTGGTACCACCATTACCAATCACAGCTCATCACAAAATCGAAAGTCGGGCAAGTCTACCCTACAAATCCAATCCCCCAACCATAAACACTCGAATATTATGATATACTTGTAGTTTTATTAATGAGCTTTTTCAGCATAATGTAATATAAATATTGTTCGACTTTTAAAGGCTTCAATGGACCAGTAATAAAGTGTAAAGAATTTGATTAAGGTAATTTTTGTACGAAATGATGTCACTCTTTTCCTAGACGACAACTCTAATGATTGATTTGTTTGAATTAATTCTTTCAGTTTATTAATTTTTATAATGCTTAATAATTAATCAATATTATTGCCGAGTGAAATTAAAAATTGTCTTTTATTTTATTTTTAATAATAATAATAAAGAAATAATAATAAATATTATAATTCCATAAATTACGAGTCTATGAAATTATGGGTTTTTCAATAGTTCAAGAGCACAGTGAATAAAATGTTAATTAAATTTTAATATTAATAATTTTTTATTAGTATAATAATTAAATCTCAAATAAAATATGTGAATTAATGATATTTTACAAATAATACACTTGTATATTAAAAATAAATCAATTTAATTCATAATTATAAAAAATTGTGAATTGTCTGAATGTTTTTTTTTGGAAAAATTAATTATTTGTTATAAATATGGAGCATAATTATTATAATTACATCAATATACAAAAATATGTTTAAGCATTGTACTAAAAATAAACTGCGATTAAACATTACAGAAAATTTAAAGAAGAGGTACTGAAAGTTTACCAGAACGAAGGAAAATATTTTATTAAATAAAATCTTTCATTACTTTTTTAGTATAAAATCATAAGGAAAAATCGAATGACTTTTAGGATTACCTAATACGTAAGTGTATCATAAAATGTTTCGTTTCTGTTTGATATTTTATAGGAAAAAAATGTTATAAATTGGAATATTTATTGTTGACATTGACGTATTTATGTCATTGTGATTCAAAATTTTCTTTATTTAGTTTGAAAAAGCCTTCACTTTTTAATTCCAGGGCGACGATAAAGGTGATATGTGTAAAGAAAATTAAGAGAATATGTTATGCAACCTTAAAACCTTTGTATTGCTGTTCGGGCTCATAATAAAATCGTATTTATTAACCGTTGTAGACTGGATTTTGGTTAATGGTTAACATTAGGTCCTTATGTTTGTTTTTAATAATAGAAATATTTTATCAAAAATGGTATGTTGCGTGAAATTTCACATTAAGAGCATTATTATGTGAAAAATTTTATTTTAATAAAATAGTCTATTTTAAATCTTTTAAATTTCAAATAAATCTATAAATTGAATATCTGGTTAAGTCCATTTTACATTTTTAACACATTTAGAATGCTAAATTTGAAAATTCGCGCAGTTATTGAGTCTTTATTTATGAAAAGGATTAATACGGAAAGAAATCCATAGCGATTTGTTGGTTGAGTGTATTCTATGCATTCAAATGAAACCGAAATCGATTAAGGATATAATACGTATTGATTGTCTCAGAATTGTGTCAAGATAAAACATTATTGTTGAAATTCCTGAACATAAGGTATACCTACCCTTAAAATAGCTCATACAAAAAGAATTTTGGATGAGCGTGTATGAAATATTATGAAACATAGATTACGAGCCAAAATGAATTTTGAAAATGTAATATCTCATTTTTAACAATTCAATAAAGACGATGCGAAAAAAATTTCCGAAGATTGATTAAAAAATTTAGAGCAGAATATAACTGATTTTAAGAACTGTTTTATATTTACCAATGCAGTTTCAGTGAAAGAATTCGTACAGCTCTGAAGCACTTTACTATTGGATCGATTGAAACAAAAAAAAATCATATATGAAGATTTTGATTAAAAAAGAAAAGATAATATCAGTTCACAAAATGCGTTGAAATTGCTTTTGAAAGGTTGAACTAAATTACGAATCGATATTCTTCAAATTTGGTTCCCAGTGACTATTATCTCTTTTGAAATCTTAACCAATTCCTTTGTGGCAAGTTTTTTGAATCAAGTGAAGAGATTGCGATAGTTGTAGGATACTAAGAAGACCTTCGGAAATCCACTTTACACATGGAACAGAATTTATAGATAAGATTGGACTAACTACTATTGCAGTCACAAAATTATTTTCAATAATTAGTTTTATATGTACTCCCACATTCTTTGATTTCTATGTTAAAGACTTTTCAGGCAATCTATAAAGTAATATAAATATCTTTTCTGTTTCTAGAACAGCAAAATCAGAAATATAATTATAATTTTAATGTATTAGGTGTACAAATTAAGTCTGTCTGTTTTTAAAAGATGGCTCTAGAAATAAATCTTTAATCAAACAAAAATTTATTTATAAAATGCCACCTCTTTTGAGGAAAATTTGCAATAGGCACCATCTTCCTCGTGTTTCTTCTTTATTCATCATCAGGTTTGATTATTGAATACCAGCTGCCTCCCGGTTACTGGGATCCCGCAACAGAGAAATATTATCGTTTGTTAACTGATCATCTAACCATTTTCTTATACTATTTAAGTTAGATGAAATTACATAGGTAATTAAAAGTATCTTCGAATGAACAATAATATTTCAACGTATTGCATCTATGCAAAGATTACAAAGATCCAATTGATTCCAAGCGATTAAACATCTGCGAATAATTTTCAGTTAAATTCGAATTGATTTTCTTACAAAACAACATTTTTTTCTGCATCAATTATGAAAATTTTTCAATTAATAAAGCAACATTTGCGGAAGTTGTAATTTTTGTTTTAATTTGGATAAAAGTGCAACTGGTGCTCATAGAATACTAGTTAAAGTTTATGGTGACAAACCTCTAAGTGATAAGTCATATCGGGAATGTTTTCGACATTTAAAAAAAAGGTGATTTCAGCGTCAAAGACAAGCCTCGTTGTGCTCAACCAAAATTTTTTTTTATTATTTTATTAACCACTTTTTCAAAAAATTCTCCCATTTATACTCTTCAAAGGGTTATAATTAAACAGATCAAATTTTCCTCCATTAAAGAGAACTTTGATATTTATTAATCAAATATTAAATAATCAAGTTTTTTTTCATTTGTGAACATTGAAAATGTGCCTGTTATATTATATCTGAAACATGATCTTTCGTTCAATTGAATTAAGTACCAGAAATCGTACTGGTCCATCCATTAAACTGATCCATCAGAAGCTACGAAGAACTTTTAAGCCTGACCGAATGCAGTACACGAAGTAAATGGGCAAAATATGTCTTTTCCACTGTGGTTATGACATATGTCTCACATTGTATAATTACTTTCTATTATATAATTAAATCTGGATTTTAGATCATATCAGAACCAATATCGTTCATGTTTCTAGATTTCAATTAGATAATGTTAATCAGGAACTTTAATTAACGAAATATGTCAATCGTTATTATTTAATATTGTTCTCCTTGTGGATCTGTGTAATTGAATAAGTCCATAAAATAATAAAATAATTGAAATAATATTTTCTTTCAACTTGCCTTTGATCTTGGTCTCAAAGGCACCTGGGGTAGCCCTTTTCATCAAACATTGAAGATATTTCTCCAGTTTATATTTATTTATATTTTTAAGCCAATATTTAATATTTTATTTATTTTATTATAACACAAAATTTTCTCAAAAATAATAAGCCAAAGATGTAGATTGTGATTGAAGCATCTTTACGAAACACTTATTTAAACAATTTAACATTGAAAAAGTCTTATGCTTTGGAAAATACGTTTTTTCTAGATATTGATAACGACAGATTCCCAGGAGAATATTATCTACCTTACAAAGTTTCATTAGGTTGTCTCTCAAGCCATTCATTCTTTACAACTGAGAACTGAAAACTTTCGTTTCATTTGTTTTAATGAAAGGTAACCTCTAATTAATGATTAGAAAAACAATTATCTTCGGACTGTCAGGTTGATAATTAATTTCTATTTTTTTTTCAACGATATTTTCCTATTAATGACTTTTAGGAATAAATTATTCTTGATAAATTAGTTTTTTCAATTGAAAAAATCACCAGATTTTTGGCTATTTTTTTTAAAACAAGAAAAATAGAAAAATTTAATTTTTTCATTGAATTTGTTTTAAATAATGAAAATAATAATTAAAACAATTTTTTTGGAAAAATTTAATAATTTACCCAATATTTCATTGGTAATTGGCTTAAGAGTAATTTGTGTAATTATACTATCAAATTATCAGTAATTTTCATAAAAATAATAAAAATGAATATTAATTTAATTCGAACATTTTTTATATTTTCTTGATACAAACGTATTTATTTGGTTGATGCAAAAGAAATGTCGGTTTACGTATTATTTAAATTTATTATTGAAATGTTGATTTATTTTAAATTCAATAATGTCATTATATATTTCAATTGAATGAATTCTGAATGATTATGTCGACTTTTTCACAAGTTATACGGCCAGAACTTGGTGCGACTTTGACGTCGAAATTTCCTGAGCGAAATCGGTGGAACCATTCACGGACAGTTCTATCAGTTACAATATCTGCATCATAAACCACACTAAGTTTTTTCGCATCCTGTTTTTTTGCCTTTAATGAAATATAATTTCATAAGGTATCGAATTCCTTCATTATTTATGTTCTTTATTTAAAAGTGATCACGATAAAATTTTTAAAAATTAAAAACCAAATGTTCGTTGAGGAAATCGAAAGATATACAGGAAATAAGTCTCGAAAATGACAATACTTTACTTTTAAAGTAGGAGAATATTTATTGAAAAAACAAAGTGGAAATATAATTAATTTTTTAATCTTTTTTTTTCTGTCATTCCAGTCCTAAATTAAATTTTCAAAAAGAAAACAATTCTTGAAACAGTTACATATGAAAGATAAAAAAAATCAAATTTTTTATTTTATTATTATCAAATTATTATTATTACTAACAATAATATAATAAATGACTACATAAAATAGAATGACTTAAAATAAATAAATAAAATTAAAATTAGTAGAATTATTTAAAATATTTCTCTTCCAATTATTCTTATATAATCGAGACAGTTTATTTTTATTTATATTAATCAGGCTTATATTTCAAATAAAAATCCAAGCTCAAAGAGAAATTTCTCTTCTAACAATTAATAATTCTGAAACTCATTTACCGAAACTTGTACAGTTTTAAGATGAAACTTTAAATGTTTTTTTTTGTATAGAATTCAATCCAAATGTGGTTTCTTTTTAATTTTCCAAATATTAATTTAAAAAATTGACAAACCTACACTATTTTAAGTAAATAACTAAACAATTTTATATAAGAATATTATGAAAGAATTCATAATTTTATTATGAATTATAAGTATGAATATATAAGACATGAATATGAATATACGTAGTACACCTGATAAGTCCGTGCTACGTGTGGGAAAGAAATATAATGTAATAAAATTTTTATTGTAACTATTGTCATGTGATCCACCATTAACCACCACATAAAGCAGTCTTCACCCAAAAAAGTTATTTTCTGTGTCTGGTGGGACTCGCTAGGAATTCTATATTTTGAGCTTCTAAAAACAAATCAGGCAATAAATTCTGAAAAATATTGCTCGCAGTTGGACGAATTAAACAAACAACTTGAAAGAAAACGCCCAGCACTGGTGAATTGGAAGGGAGTAGTGTTTCAACAATATAATGCGCGTCCACGTGTGTCTTTGACCGCCAAGAAAGTGTTTGGAGCTGAGTTGGGAAATGCTACCCATCCGCCATATTCACCAGACCTTGCACCCACCGATTACTATTTATTCAGGTCATTGCGAAATTCACTTAATGGAAAAAACTTTATCTCCTTGGATGATATCAAAAGTCACTTGGATAACTTTTTCGATGAAAAATCTAAGACATTCTGGAAGGATGGAATATTCAACTTTCCTGGTGAATAGAAAAAGGTTGTGGAACAAAAATTGAACAAAATAATTAAAATTTGGATCGAACTTTTCGGACAATTCAATTTTTGTTATATGTTTATCTTCTGTAGTTTATTTTAAATTATCATACAGTTTACATTGACATTCGCGGGATTTTGAAATTTACTGAAAGTCATGATTGATGCAGTGGAATATCGCAGCGCTAAGCCATCCTGGTATTATGTCATGTTTTCAATGGCCAAATATTTTCCCAATTAAAGGAGACATGACGAGAACTTTCCTTCACAAGAACAATTGACAAGTGAATTGCACTGTTTAAACAGGAGAGAGACCCATTTCTAACAAAATTAAAGAAAATTGTGAATCTTTACCGCGAGAAGATCGTCGAATCACACCACGGGCACTGGTTGATGTTGTTAGTGTGAGCAAAAGAAACCATACAAGCAATTCTGTTTGAGTTGAGAATGAGAAAGCTGGCGTCTAGATTTGTTCCCCACTTTCTTTTATCAGAGATATATGAGAAGCGCCTGGAATGCTCTTAGGCAAACCTCCTTCTTATCCAACGGTATGGGGAGTTATTTTTGGTAATATCATCATGCAAGATAAAACCCTTCTTAGTCAGCATCTACCATAATCTAAACGCGAGTCAAGTGGATGGAAAATCTTAGCGAATAATCAATTTGCAGGAAGATGAGATCTGGAAACTCCCACGGAAAAGTTTTTTGGATTTTCTTGGTGTTATTCTTGTCGGAACAAAACATTCAAAATTGGTTTCTCCAGGACAACGTACCAAACCATAAAGGTGCAGCACCCATGTCAGATCTGAGGGAAAGTAGATTTGACCTATTGGACCATACTCCCTACAATCCAGACTTTGCTCCCAATGATTTTTACCTATTCAGATATATGAAGAAACATTTGCGTGGTAAACATTTTGCAAATTGTGAAAATCTGAGAGAAGAGGTGGAGAGATTTCTGTGTGATCAGTCTTCAGATTTCTTCGAAAGTGCATGTTATGAACTGATCCAGCACTGGTAGAAGTGCGGGGATGTAAATGGCTCTTATGTTGAAAAATGATGTCTATACATGTTATGTTACTATGTAAAAGTTGAGTGTTTCCATCAAATTGCTTTCCTATTTATTACACGGACTTATTTGGTACAAACAGTAAGTATGAACATGAATATGAATACATGACAGAAATAACTTTGAAAAATTTCATTTTAATTATGTTTCCATTGAAAGTTGTCGAAGATTTATTTTTAAAGTGTATCTGTAAAATGTTTTTTTAAAAGTAGGCATAGAAAATATATCCAAGATTTAATCGAATTTAAAAATAATACATGATAAAAGTCATTCATCTAGTTTCATTTTAAGTGAAATTTAAATAATAATATTCCATAATTATGCTTCTTGAAATTTCAAAGATTTCAGTTTTCATAACCAAATATATGCATGAACAGACATTTATGGAGAAATATTTAATAATTACAGGTACCCGTCTATGAATAAAGTTAATAAAGAAACTAATTATTACCCATTATGCCTTGACAAATGTTGAGAGAGGTCTGAATTTGCTGCTTCTCATTACTTACGGATGGTGTAAATAATATTCCAGGGCAATTACATTTACTCATATATATCTGATTTCTGAAAGGAAAATTGAATTTTTATATCATTGCAAATCTCAAATGTTAAAACTATAACACTTTCATTTAAGAACGTATTAATTTAATACTCCTACTAGTACTACTGATTATTAATAATAATAATGATAATATTAATAAATGTCATTATAACAATATCATTATTACTATTAAAAAATAAATATAATAACGAGTGGGTCGAAAGTATTGAGACAAAAATAATCATTATTTCTAAAACACTTAAAAATTTTATTTTCTGATAATTTTATCAAAACTATATGAAAAGGAAATTGAAAATAATCAACCAATCACATAATAGAAAACGGTCCTTGTTCTTCAATTTTTTAAAATTTTCCACATACACTTTGCGTCATGATTAGGAAAATTGCGATATCTATTTTTTTCAACTGTGGTTTCATTCTATTCATTAGCTGATCTGCATTCTTAGCCACCGAACTTTGCTTATAAACCATATAAGCCAAAATCCACCAAAAATTCTTTATCGGCCTAGCTTTAGGAACGTTCAGTGGATTAATATGTTTCTGTACAAAAGGTATCTTGAGTTGATCGAGCCAATCTGTTGCTGTTTTTGCATAATGAGCCATAACAATGTCTGGCCAATAAATATATTCATCATGTGAATGATGCTTTTT
Organism: Bipalium vagum; assembly: GCA_037834085.1. Classification (NCBI taxonomy): domain Eukaryota; kingdom Metazoa; phylum Platyhelminthes; order Tricladida; family Geoplanidae; genus Bipalium; species Bipalium vagum. The sequence continues at coordinate 1,988 of JBBMKC010251665.1, read as the reverse complement.
GAAAAACTGCAATAAATTTTGTAAGCATTTTTCATGATATCTTAGATTGGTACAAAAATAATGGCCGAATTTTAGTAAATAATTTAAAATTCAGTAAGTCGGTCCAAACAAAACTTTATTTATAAAAATATAATCGTTTCGAATCAAGACACTTCTGCCAATGCAGAATAATCATATCTATTCCAGCTGCATGAAACGCAGGACTCCTGGAAGCAATAAAATCCAAGAAAGCGTTCTTCACATCCTCTTTATTTTGAATTCGTTTCCAAAGCATAAATAACTCCAGTTGCTTGAAAAGGTAAAAGTCTGTTGGAACTAGGTCTGGTGAGTATGGTGCATTATCAAGAGTTTCATAACCAAGATCGTACAATTTTTTTGGAGTGATATTTGCTATGTGTGACCAAGCGTTGTCATGAAGCAAGATAGGACTAAAGCTGGTTGTTGCTGTCGTGCTTTTCACCTATTTCTCGAACATACATTTCAACAGTAATGGTCTCACCAACTTTCAAAAACCTGTGATGAATCAGACCAGTGGCCGACCATCAAACACTCACCATAATTTTTTTCGGGTGCGACATTGACTTTGGAAATTGTCCTGGACACTCATCATAATTCAACCATTGAGCAGATTGTCATCGGTTATCATACAACAACTATTTCTCACCGCACGTTACTAGGCGATCAAGAAACGATGCGTTTTTGTTGAGCGGAAGAATTCTGGAGTAGATTTCATAACGGAAATGTTTTTGATTTTCGGTCAATTCGTACAGTACCCATTTATCCGTCTTCTTAGCCTTTCCAATTTTGTGCGTGAACTTTAATATGAATAAAGTTGGATGATCCCATAGATCGTTGCACGTGGGACATTTTCCAGTAGAAAATTTTTTACCAATTCGACTTTCTTCATTTGTCCAATCAAATCATAATACGTCTGCAAAGATAAACTTTTTTTCGTCAAATTTTTTTATCAAATGATAATCTAAAATATTTTCTGATCTATAAAAAATAGACTTTTTAATCGATGGAACAATATAAAATAAATTATTTTTTGCATGTTCAGATATCTATATTTAGTTAAGCATTTTGTTTCAATTCGTTCGACCCACCCGTTAATATTAATATTTAATTGATTAATATTAAAATATTTTAATAATAACACTTAAAAGAAAATTATATTGTTTCGAAAAAAATAATATCATTAAATACATACTTCATAATTATTTTTTTAAAAATATATTTGTGAAAACTAATAATAAATTTAAATATCACAATAAGTAAGTAAAACCAAAATTTAATTTTATATAAAACATTATCACATTTTGGTCTAATTAAAAGTAAAGTTAGATGTATATAAAAAAAACAAAAAAAATTGTCTGTAACATAATAATAATTATTTTCATGTATCACTTATAAACGTTATCAAAAGTTCTTTGTAACAGTGTACCCAATTGAGTACATATGATGCAGGAAGGTATATTTTAACCGGTTCAAGCTTCCAATTATTTTATAATTTTTCTTAACCGGATTCTTCTGATTTTCAGTGAAAGTAGAAAAAGCTATTAACCACAACAATAATCATTAATTTATCAGATTTTACGTATAATAAATTAAAAAAATATATATTTAACGTCACGCAGTATCAGAATTACTTTTATTACTGTTCTATTTATGGAATCACGGAACAAAGGAAATATTTATCAAATAGAATAAAAAACTTAAAAATATAAAATAGTTATATTTATTTTATATATTTATTTATAAAGATTATGTAGGATTTATAGTCGTTTCCAATCTAAATCTTAACATTTTTCAAAGTGATTTCTTTCAGCCACTGAAATAAATTTCATGTAATGATTATATTGATTAATGCATAAACCCTAGCCTAAATGTTATATTATATTATTTTTACTAATACCAGGTTGAGTCAAAAGTTATTAGCGTTTTTTTAATAAATTGAAATTGTTTTACTGCTTCATTATTACTATATT